>AFQZ01000304.1:0-49806 GCA_000222935.2 Aciculosporium take MAFF-241224
CGCGTTCGAATTCATCGAATTTAAGCTCTTTATTGGGCGCTTAATTTGTCATTGGATTTGGTAAGGAATTAGGACTTTTTCATTCTTCAGCGGCTCTGGCGGCGGCTCCCGCAGCAATTCTCGCGACAGGTCTTTTAACCCATCCTTCCATACGGATTCAGGCTTCATTCTTCGTTACAAAGGTCTTAAGAGCTTTATTTAGTGAAGCTTTTGTCATCGCATCCGCAGGATTATCATTGCTATTAATCCAGCGTATCTCAGCCACTTCCCTCCTCTTATATAACTGCTATAAAGCTATAATATTAATTATTAGCCTCTTTTCCTTTGTCGTCCCTAGCTTAACAATGCATTCGTATAGCGAAAAAGAGTCAGTGCATATTATTATTAGAATCTTTGGCTTGTTTAATCAGTTAGTAATAATATTTAGAGTAGTGCTTATTGCATAGGCAATGTCAACACCTTAAACCATCCTATACAGCTTAGAAGCTAATACACTTCTTATAACTCTTTTAGATTTTATTAAGCTATATGTCACGATATTTCCTCTAAGGGTGAATTCAGAGGTATTGTCATCCTTCCTTTCATTACCTAGGATGATTATATAGCCTAGTTAAGAGCTAAGGTCTTTATTGTTTGCAAAAGAACTGTTAACAAAGACATAAAGAGCGGCGTTTTCTAGCAAGAGAGATATATATTAAAGTCTACGGTCTTGATTGTTGATTTGCCATTAAAGTCTTTTATTAAGCCTTAAAACATCATTAGATCCTGGATGTTAGACTTGGGCGGCAACGGAAAGATCGTAAGATGCTTTAGGTTGATATATCAAAGCAATGTACGCTCCTTGTGCTTGCTGTTCGACATATTTCGCTTGGTCGGTCGGGTTATTAACTTGTAATAGCTTCCTTCCTTATTCCTTTTGTTGCAAAAAGAAGGTGTTATTGTTAACTTTACTTAAAATGCAACCGTTAAACATTAACGGTGTTAAAATCGTCAACCTCTCTTTTAGCTTCGCAAGGAATTCAGCGTTTTTTAACTTAACCTCTTCGCAATTAAAAAACTTAGCATCGCTAAGTCCTAAGGTATTATCAGTCTGCATTCTAATGATTCCAAAACACGAGCTTTTACTAGAAGAAATAAGAAGACAAGGGTCATATATAGAGGTTATCATCTATAGTCTCTGACAATAATGATTGAAATACGTCGACCACTAATGTGTGCCAGCCTCTGCTATTCCGTATAGCGGCTTAATCACGACTATAATAACGTCTGGCGGGTAAAGGTGTGCAATTTATGCTGGAAGCTTCGCAAGAATTATGCGATTTAGCTTCGTCTATAACTGCACATATACTTAGGTAATATCCCTTAGCTAAACCATAATGCCTTCCTTTTTCAATAAGGGAGCAAGGGCAATAATGAGCCTTTAACTAGCTCTCTAAATTATTGGGGACTGCGTGAGAATAACCTCTTTCCCACGGTTGCTATGGCCTTGGATGACATATTGTGACTTTTTATATAGGGAGTTAGTTGCCTTGCCTTTAACTTCTCTTACCATCCGCAAGCTGAAGAGTCTTTTGCCTCCATGCCTTTGCAGGTCGAATTTTACAAATTCAAACATATTCCTTGCTAGCAAAGCATTAATCTCTGCTTTGTCAGAGAGTTTAAAAGGTTCTCCGGGTGTATTGATTTTTCTTTGCGCGCAAAGGTTAATTATAAGTTAAAAATCGGCCTTTTCTTTCTTAGTAAGAAAAGCCTCTGCTTAAGGGTGTTTCCGGGGTCTTCCACGTTCTCTTTATAATGGAGTTATTAGGTTATTAAGGGGGTTTTCGTGATTTTTATCACCTTAAACCGGGTCTTCCTTGTAAACCAGGTCTTCCTCGTAAGAAGATTCCACCTCTAGCGAGGTTATATACGGTTTAATAACCATAGACCGAAACTTTATAGGGCCATAAGGCATCTTAATAATGCAAGTCTCTCCTTCTATTAAGAGAAGCTTATAGGGGCCAGTCCATCCGCCTTTTTTGCAATAAACTTGTACATCAGAATTCAAAGGAAGAGTATATATAGGCAGGGTTATTAGGCCGTTGCGGGTATTAAGAGCATTATAGACTTGGCGTCTCGCAAGACTATGTCTTGCTTTATCTGTTGCTTTTCGAAGTATCTTAGCTCTTTAGGCAACTGTAAAGCTTGGGGGGGAATTATTTGTTATCCTTAGATAGGTTCCAAAGACTAGAAGGGTGGGAATAAGACCATTTAAACCGGCAGAGTCATTAACTGCTTTAACAGCCATTTAAAGTATCTGCTCTTTTAAGAGAAGACCGTTAGCTTCGGTCTTAATAATATTATATGCTCTGCGAAGAGGGGCATGATATCGCTCAAGTTTTCCGATGCTATTGTGAGCCTTAACGGGGACTTTATTAATATTAATTAATAATAGTCGAGCTAAATGCCTAAATTTGCTAGAAGCGAAGTTTCTTCTAGCATCGTGGACTATCCAGTCTGGGGGTCCAAGATATATATTAATCCAGCACTCTTTAAGGGCATTCCAGATATCTCGAGCTTTCTGTTGTTAAGGTACAAGAAAGCAGGCAGCTTAAAATGATGTTGCTGAATCTATAACGTATAGGACCGGCTTCTCGTTAATTTGCATAATATCAACAAGGACCTTATAGTTAAATTCAATATTGTCTTTAAGAGTGAATTTAAATCTACTCAGAGCTTTTGCGTTCATCTGGCATTAATGGCAAGTATGCGTGATTTTCCCTATATTAGCCTTATTAAATTCTTCACCAGCCCTGGCGAGAAGGTTATTTAATTAGTCGATTGACAGATGACTAAATCGGCGATAAAGTTAACGGATTTCGGCTTTAGAAAGCATAAAGATGGCAGGTTCTTAAGAACTGGCTGTCCACTAAGGATGTCCTTATTTCCTAATGATGGGTACCTTTTTGTCTCCTTAGATTAGAAGATTCTTAAGATTATTAAGTTTAACACCCATTCTATCCATATCTGTGATAGAATATAAAAACAGTGTGGCACTATTAAGCATATAAAAAGGTATTGTGCCAAAAATCGTTAGAAGCTTCAAAATACCAGTTAAAGTCGCAGTACCGGCTCCAAAGGTGATAGTCCTTTAGTTAGAGGAATGCTCAATTATAAGGTTCTTCATGATTTTCATTAGAGCGTTGACTTGGCCTTGGCCAGCAGTTGAAATTCCTGATGCTCCTGTATCCGGGAGTATACCATAAAATGTATCCGCTGCATATCTCGTATCTATAAGATACACATATTATTGAGGTTGTTCATTGGTATTATGGTCGTAGGGGTCTTTAAGAAATAAGGCATGTTTAAAAGCATTATCCTGCAAGAAGTTCACGGTTAATTAGGAAAAGAGTAGGGGATTTAGTGCTTGCATAAAGAATATTATAAAGGAGAGAGTATTACAAGCCTCTTTGTTGTCTGGTTCCTCTTTTTTATTAGTAGTAAGGAAAGCGGCGTTCTAAGCAGCTTTTTTGTGTTTGTTCTCACTGCTATCATCAGTAGCAGTAAGTTGGGCTATTTCGCCTTTGTAGGCCTATAGGAATGCATGGTATTAGCGTTCGGAGGGTGGTTTTTAGTGTTTTCTGTTATTCCACTAAGTTGCTTTTGCTTTCTTTTGCTTAAAGGCAGGATGGTTAGTTGACCAGCATTCTTCTTTACAGCAGATAAAGCATTTCTTTAAGCTTGCTTTGGCTTAAGGTTTTTTACAATATGTAGCTTGTGAATAGCGTCGGTCTGTGAACATCACTATGTTGGTGTTTTAGTCTGTAAACCAGGCAATAAGGGCAGTCGAATTATTATTAGTAGTTGTTAGTAACTGACTTATAGAGGTTGGTGGTATGTCTATTACTAAGAGGTAATTTCAAAGATCACTAACAAATCCTTTGAAGGTTGGCACATTTCTAAATTTAGCATTGTAGAAATCGTTGTTATTTTCTATTGCTCGTTGTACTTAATGAAGAAGAATTATATCTTATTTAAGAGGGTTATAAAGGCCATTGAATATCTTTGTAAGTTAGTCAAGAAGAATTTTTAAGTATTCTGACTTATTTTTTATTAGATGTTCTATAATAATGTAGCGAAGGCGTAGATCGGCAAATTATGTTTTGTAGAAGCTCTTATTCTCAGGTGTTTCGAAGTGATTCCTAATGTTCTGAGTCATCTCCTTGAATAGGATTGTCTTTGCTCTGAAGTATTTAAGGAAGTATATATAGGCTTTACCTTGAAGCATAATAGGGAAGGCTTTTAGGTAAAGTAAGGGGGAAACTCCTGCTCGAGAACATTTCTCTTTAAAATATAGTAACTTCTTGTTAATGAAGTCGTACACTTCTCTAGAATATTATTCTTCTTTCTGGTAAAGTCTCTTAAGAGTATTGAGGGCTTTTCGATCGCTATTAGAAAGTGTTCCGGTCGGGGTTTGTAGTTCTAGGGGAGGGTCTTTGGTTGAATGAAAATCTTTATTGTCAGAGTTCTTGTCATCGGAAAGTTCAAGTCGTTAAATCTCTTCTCCTTTCCTAGTTGCTTTTTCCAGCAAAGGTTTGTATTCCGTGTCGGGGTCAATGTTCAAGATATTAACAAGATCTTTAGAGACGTTTGATCTCAATCCTCTGGCTGTTTCGACACTATTATCATTAAGGTAATCACGAAGGGTATACTTAAGGTTATTGTTGATTTTATTAAAAGTATCCTTTATCCAATTTTCATAATCTCGCTGGAAGTTAATAAGGAGATTACGCCCTTTTCCTTCGTTAAGAATGTAGTAGTTAATCGTATATACAATACGGTCATTGATCTGTTGTTCAGTAGCTGTATTAACATCAATGTTATTAACTAACTTAGTCTAATTAAAGGATAGAATTAGACAGTGCTTGTGAAGTTTTCAGGGTAGGGTGCTCTTTAGAAGTTCTCTTCTATAGACATCCTTTTAGAGTTGTTTATTAAAATTATCCATTTTTCCTTAGCTTAAAGACATTTTAGTATTTTAGGCTTCGTGTTCAGTACTGATTAAAGCGGTTAGCGTTGGTTCTCCGTGAATAACGGTAAAGATCTAGTTTTAATTATAGACAAGTAACAGTCGATAATAAGGGAGAAGATCCATAAGAGTTAAGTCTTCTTATGATCGTGGACGATTTAACAGTTAATAATTTAAAGAAATAATCCTTTGGTTAGCATAACGTTGGAATTTCTTGTAGTTATGTGAGTAAAAGCATTCGGACAAGTCTCTTCTGGGTATAACCTAATGAATCTATGGTTATTAGCAACCACTGATCAGTGTTGGGAACGCTCAGGTTATAAGTATGCTGCAGCATAAATGTAGGGGGGGGGGTTTAATATTTAATTCATCTATATCTCTAAAAGAGGGGAAGAAGCAGGCTATGATACAGAGGTGTAGTGTTGTGGCCACGGTACGGCCCCAGGTCACATGACCTGTGATCCAGCTAATTAAGGTGCGTGCATTCTGTGTGCAACCCACAATTCCTGGTCAATGCGGCGTATCCCTTCCATCATCCATACGAGCGATTCCGACAGTAACCTTATTTAATAATATAGTATTTAAGAGTTTAAAGCAAGTTAGTAGTAAGAAGACCTCTTTAACTATATATTTAAGTAGTATAAGAGCTATATATTTAAGTAATATATTAATAATAACCCTATTTAATAATATAGTATTTAAGAGTTTAAAGTAAGCTAGTAGTAATAAGACCTTTTTAGCTATATATCTAAGTAGTATAAGAGCTATATATTTAAGTAGTATATTAATAGTAACCCTATTTAATAATATAGTATTTAAGAGTTTAGAGTAAGCTAGTAGTAAGAAAACCTCCCTAGCTATATATTTAAGCAGTATAAGAGCTATATATTTAAGTAGTATATTAATAGTAACCCTATTTAATAATATAGTATTTAAGAGTTTAAAATAAGCTTATAGTAAGACAACCTCCCTAGCTATATATTTATAAACATAGTTTATATAGGTATATAGTAACCTAGTAGTAAGACTAATAATAATTAGAAAATAAAGTACTATTAAATATACTAAAGAGCTACTAGGTAAACTTATTATAATAGTAATTTAAAAAGCATAAAAATAAGATCTGTTATATAAAATGCAAATAGTACTGCTTAATAGTAGTAATATAATAGTTAAAGAGCACTAGGTAATTAATAAAAATAGTTTACTATTATTATTCATGTACGCTAGGTAGCTAAAGCCACTAACTAGTTCATCAACTAACTTCTTAATATAGGAAAAACCCTAAGATAGGGAAGAAAACCCATATTCTTCCATATAGCTCCTGCTAAGCCTCTGGTATAAAGTCTTTATTATTTCCAACTATTAGTGTAAGATATCTACCAGTTCCCCGGAACTACAAACAATAACAGAAGTATAGTTATGCTTTATATAAAAGGTTAGTATATTAGTAAAAACCCCTTATAAGCACCTCCCCTCCTAGTCTGGCTCTTCCTCCTCTATCCTATTATTTCCATTGCCTTTAGTCCCTTTCTTAGCCTTATTATTATATATCTGCCACGCCTTACTAAGCTCCTCTGCTAACCTATACTACTAAAGTCGCCTAGTTAAAAGCACCCACTTTATAATATTTAGTGCTAGCTTCTTATTATTAAGTGCTGCCCTAAGTTCCCGCAGATCTCTTATTATAGGCACTACTGGAATTAGTCTTAAATAGTTATATTTTAGGTATAACAGGATAAGGTAGTAAATATCCTCGTCTTCTCCCTAGTATTAATATATTAGTAAAGTTACCTTAGGCACCTGTTTATTATAAAGGAAGGCATTTAGCCCTATTTTTTCTGTTTAAAGCTAAACTAAGGCCGTAGATTTATGCTTAAGCAGGCTATTATAAAGCTTTGCTATCTTTTTTATACTCTTAAAGTTAGGTTCCTCGTTTATTACTATTACTTTCGCCTATTCTCTTCTTATCTAAGCCTTATACCTCTGCTAGATCTACTGTTTTTCCCACTCCCTCTCTAATTCCTGTCTAGCTATAAGGCTGCTAGGGAGGGGGGGGGGGGCATTAGGAAACGCCTTATAGTGATTACGTCAGCGGCCTCTTCCTTAGCGTTATAGCTGCAATGCTATTAAATTACAGGCTTATTATATCTTCTTGCCTATGCTACTATCCTTAAGTCTTTAGTAGAATTGTTATTTAATGTAATTAAGGTATAAATCCACCGGCAGCACTACTGCTTCTGTCTCTAAGAGTGTTACTAGCATCGCCTTATACGCCCCTGTAACCCGCCTTAAGCATTCATTCTGTTCCCTTATAAATGCCTTTACTACCCCCTATACTACCCCTTCTGGCTTGCTGCAGGTGTGGTATATCCTAGCTCTATAGGCTATTATGCTTTTTATTACTTATATATAAAGGAATCTTACACACTTTAGTTAGCATTCCCACGTAGACATAGCCAGCGCTGTAAGTGCTAACTTCTGCTATAACAATTTAGCATTTACCTTCTCTATATAGGTTAACTAATAAAGCTTCTAGTAAATCCAAACCCCTAGGAATTACGCTAATTATATTAGTTATATTGTTGCTCTTTTAAGTCAGATCATCGTTATAATTGCCTGCCTCTTCCTTATAAAGTGCATTAGCTTACTTTTTCCTAGGTTAAACCTTAGCCTATACTTCTTTAACTACTCCTTATATATTCTCCAGGCTCTTTCTAGTTATACTTTTATCTCCTCTGCTGTTTTTCTATATATTATAATATTTATATTATCTAAGAACCCTAACGTTAATGTTAATTCTACTGCTACTAGTCTTTAATATAATAGCGTGATATAGAGCAGAAAGAGGATAGGAGACGCCAGCGACCCTTGCAGAACCCCTATAGTAACTTGGATTTCCTTAGTAATATGTCTATTAAACACTAATTATACTTTCCTTTTTAACGTAAAGCCCTGTGCCTATTTAGCCATCCACCCTAGTAGTTCTAACTCCTTTATAGTGTAAATTAATCGTTTATAGCTAATAGTATTAAACGCCCTAGTAATATCTAGCTATAGTAATAATACTATCCCCTAGTAATACTATGCTATCCTTATAACCTCTTTTAGCATACTTAGTACTACCTCTGTTAATCTGCCAGCCCTATTACCCATCTGTATATCTAGTAGTATATAGCCTTCCTCTGCTATAATAGTAATCCTCCTTATAATAGCTCCCTTAATTACTTTGCCTATTGTATTTAATAGCAATATCGGCCTCTACCCCCCTAGTCTGCCTAACTCCTTAGGGGACTTCCTAGGTTTATATAGAACTATTACCTTTGCTTGTCGGAAGGAGGCCGGATAATATCCTAAACTATAGCAAGCATTTATAAGGCGTATTAAACACAATATTAGGGCCGCTCTGCATAGCTTAAAAAAACCTATTAGTAGCTTATCCGGTTCTAGGGCTTTTTAACTTACTATATTCTTTATAACCTCTTTAATTTCCTCCTCTATAAACATAGGAACTGCCTAATTATTATTATAGTATCTTATTCCCTCCTCTGCCTTTAGACCTAAAGCCCTAGCTATAGATAAAGGGAAGAACCTCTCTGCAAATACCCTTGCCTTACCCTTATATATAACCTCTACTATCTCCTCCCTACTGTTATTTCCTAGCCAGGTTAGTAGTAGGACCTATTGCCTTTTAGGAGGAAGTCCACTCTATAGCTAGGCCTAACACTCTAGGGTCTAAAGACTCCCTTTAGACCTAAATAACTCACTAACTACCTATTACCAGCTACTTCTCTTCTCCTTTAAAATAATATAATCCTGTTTTTTTATAGCTTTTGTTAAGGCCTGCTATGCTTCCTATGTCTGTTGTTACTACTACTGCCTATTAGTATATCTTGCCTTTACTATTACGTCCCTTACCCTTTTATTCCACTAAGGCTATAGTTTACTATGCTCTTAAGGTCGCTTAGGTGCTACTATATTAGCTATCTCCGTAAGCTGTTAGGTAAGCTACTATGTATAGTTATTAATTTCTTACTAGTTATATAGCGGAAGCTCTAACCCCTTCTTTCTAAGCCTATTTAAAGCCTTTGCTATAATAAGGTTCTTGTCCGCTATCCTCTAACCCCGGACTAACCCTAGGCTATTGCTTAATTTCTTATTTATCTTAATGCTAATAAGCTAGGGCATATAGTCGGATCCGGCGATTTCTACTAGCCTGATGAATTTAACACTAACGTTATAAGTGGTCCACGTATGGTTAATAGTGCTATCCCTGCTGCTATGTTCTCTTCTTATTAATTCTTTAAACGGCATAGCTAGGCTAAGTTACTACCTTATTATAAATTCTAATATCTTATTATACCCTAGAGATATTTAGCTAAATCTATCCTATAAGGGGTGATATTAGTTAAAGTCCCCTATAAACACACTCCAGCCCTTTGCCTAGGTATTAGCAAAGTATTATAAAGGTATTTACTACTCCCTTTTATAAGCCGGGGAATAGATATTATATATCTCTACTTTATATAGCTTAATACTATACTAATCCTCCCCCCTTTCTATAGTCTAAAGTCCTGTCTTAACCTTTTAGTATATATAAATCGCTATTCTTTTGCTATATATTACTAATATATAGTATCCCTAAGATAGATTTAGCAGTATACTATTATAGCCTCCTGGTTCCTGGATAGCTATTACCTTAGGGCTAACATTATACCCTAATGCCAGATGTACTAGATTGCTTTTCTTCTGTGTATTCCAGTATATAACCTTAATTATATACTTTATTATATGCTTTAGAGCACCCTGGTTAGGCTGGCTCCAGTATTATTTAGCCCTCTAGTTAGTTATAAAAAGGCTAGTATTATGCCTTCCTCTGCCGGTCTTTATTATCCTAATCTTAGCTTATAGGTTTATCTTATAAAAGGGCCCCTTAGTTATATGCTCCTTCCTCTTAGCTGCCTCTCCGTTAGTCCCCTGGTTTCTTCTCCCTAATAACCCTTACCTATAGTAGCTGTCGCGACCTCTGACTAATGGTTGTAGAAGAACAGCGGCCTTATGGCATAAGCCTCCCTAGCCTACTACTATCTCTTATTACTTACTAAGCATAGTTAATACTATACTGGATATACCCCCGCATAATTTAGGCATCTCTTCTGTACCTTACCTGTTAATATCAGGCAAGTTCTCTCTCCCTTAGGATATTTTCTAGTAGCATACCTGCTATATCTTACTTCCTTCTTATAGTATTTAGTAATATATTTAATCTTATAATAGTTATAATATTACTTTAGGTAGATTATCTTATTATATAGCTTAGCATTAAAAATCTTTACTTAGTATACTATTCCCTTATAGTATAGTCGGTTCGCTGCCTTAATGCCCTTAATACTAACTACTAATAGTGCCCTTATTGCTGTTCCTCTTAGCTTTTATACCATTATCTTTGCTATATTTAATCCATTTTCCTTTTTAATATTCTTCCTTATATTCTTAATTATAATATGGTTTGTTAATTATATTAGGAATCCCTTAATAATCACATTAAACATCTTCCTATTTACTTCCGCCTTAGGTCTAAAGGCAACTCCCACCTAGGCTATGTTTTCCTTTTATTTCCTCCCTGCTTCTGTAAATATAATAACTATATCTTTACTTTATAATTAGTATACTACTATTATCTCCTTTATACTAATAGCGCTATTTACTACCTTTATAATCTCTCCTAGCAATCTGTTCCTAACTGCTTTACTAATAGTGCTTCCCTTTACTAGTGCTTTCTGGTAATAGCAGGCTAGTATTGCCATACCCTCTGTTTAGGCTAAAGGTATTATTATATTCTGCCTTATAACTCTATAAGCTATAATATTTACCTAAGTCCCTCTAACTACTAATCTAGTCCTATAAACAGCCTTTATTACCTCCTTAACTACCTTCTTAACTATGGTTTCTACTCTACTACTAACCACTTTTATAATTAAGGCCTATAGGCCTCCTATGTTAGTTCTTACTTAGGCTATCTCCCCTTCTATATTTATAGTAATTTATATAAAAGTTCTAATAAAAGCCTATACTTTTATTATTTTTACCTTTAAAATAACTTTTATTATTAATTCCTTTAGTAATTTTATTTTATTCTTTAGTTTTTCTTATACTGCTATTACTTTAGGATTCTCTCCTTAATATTATGTTTCTTCCTAAGTAGTGACTTATTCTTTATTAGTTATAAATCTATGCGAAAATTCGTTAATTATTATACCCCTTACGCCGCTTACTTCCCTTATGTAATGCGCTATTACTAGGGGGGGTAATTAATAATAAGGAATCTAATTCTGTGCTTCTTTTCCGTTTTAGGCATAATACCGCGTCGTATCCGCGGTGTTGTCCTTTGTAAACTACCTATACTATAGGGGAATAGTATAAATAGTTTACTATATTTTAATATAAGGGTATATATACTAGTAGGGATATATATAGAAATTCTAATGCTTACTTATAATAACCTTGTAGTAGGATACTAGGATATGAGCAAGATAATTTATAGAGTAGCTAAATAGTATTACTAGCTAGAATTATAAAAAAATATAAAAATCTATATAAGCTTATGCTTAAACTATTAAGTTAATAAGCCTAGGTTATACTAATTATATAGTAAGTTAGCTATACTATTAATTGTTAGTAAACCCTTTTAACAGCTCTTTATAGACTTTATTACTAGCCTTCCCTTAATAAAATAAGCTAGTAAAAACGAGTATAATGCAATTCTTGTTATTATAAATTAATTTTTAAAATACACGCTATATATAGCTATGTTTATAAGGATAATAAGTAGTAACCTTACTATTATCTTCCTTAAACATATATTTAAGGATTATAATATACTAAAAGGGATTATCTTAAATAGAGGGATAATATTTACTAGTAGTTTTTAGAGAACCTTTTACTACTTACTAGTAACTAAGTAACTACTTAGTACTGCTTTTTACTTATAAATAAATAATTAAATAAAAAGGGTTAATTAAGTCCTAAAGTACTGTCTTAGAGTATTTAGGGTATAAGAGTAAATAGACTAGGAAGACTACTTATATTTAGCTTAATATGCTTATAATACTAGTAAGCACTTAGCCTACAGCTACTTTTTAATAGAGTTATTATAAGGTTATTAGCTAAGGGGCCTAGACTATATTATAAAGGCACTGGATATTATAAACGTATAAGCAAATATAAGGGTATAAGAATTATAATAATAATATAAGGTAACTAAGCAGCTACTATATGTAACTTAAGAATAATATATAAAGTACTATAATAAGAAAAGAGGCTTAATAAGTTTTTTACTAGGCAACTATATACTCCTATTAACTAAGAATATTAACCTTTAATAACTAAGCAAGAATCTTATAGCAAAGTATTTAAAACCTTTTAAGGTTTTAGAGAAAGTAGGCATATATAGACTAGCCTACTATCTAAAGCTCTTAGATAATATATGCCTATATAATATATTTAATATTATAAGTTTAAAGCTATATAAAGGTCTAAATCCTAATAAGGCTATAGTAATATTATAGCTACCTATTTATAACTAGGAATTATATAAGATTAAGCAAATTATAATATATAAGTATTAATGTAAGTAGTGTAAATACTTAGTAAAGTAAAAAGGCTATAATAAATTAAAGAATTCCTAGGTACTAAAAAGGAACTTTAATATATAAGATATTATAATAAATTATAAAAGGAGAATAGTAGTAAGGTAGTAAAGTATATATATAACATATTATAGGAGATATTAGTAATACTTAAAAATACTTATCTTTATTAATTATAAACTAATAGCTACTAAAAGCACTATAATCTTACTGCTAATAATCTACTCTTATTTAAAGCTATTATTAGAGTTATTAGTACCTATAAAGTTAGATTTAATGCTAAGTAATTCTAATATAGTATAAGGGATGGTTATAGGTATAATATATATAGTAAGGGAAATCTCCCTTATAGTAGGCTTATATAGCTAGTAATAAGTTAGCTATTATAAAGTTATAAATGGACTAAAAGATATATATATTCTTATTATATATATAGATATATTATAGGTAGTTAGTAATTTTTATTTATATAAGTATAGTAGTATAGGCAATGTCTTATAAGATTATAGTATATTTATTATTTTTAAGCTTAAGCTTAACATTTGCCTAGAAATATGTATATTAGGCACGTCTATAAATATTAGAATTTTTCGTCTTAGCTATTATAGTAGCTAAATTTGCCTGTATACTTATAATACCCTAGGAATTATTAATAGCAAATTAACTATAATTAAGTAATAAACTTATAAGCATTTAATAGTAGTAAACATTATTAGTTTTCTTTTTTATTTTTTTAAACATTTTCTAGTAAAAAATACTAATTTAAGCAGGCATTTAGTAGCTAGTTAGTAGTAACTAAAATAAGAATAATTATAAGGAACTAATACTATTATACTTCTTATTATTCCTAAAGTAATAAGAGTATTTTATACTATAGGCTATAATAATTAGTAATAAGATAGTAAAGTATAAGTAGTATACTTATTATTATTGCTGGTTTCACAGGGTGCGATTGCTACAGCAATAACGTGGGGGGGGTAACAAAGGTCTAATTTCTATATGGTTGTAATTGTCTAAAGGGAAAAGAGGGGGACAATGCAGAAGTATAGTGTTATAGTCATAGTACTGCCCTAGGTTACATAATATAGTAATCCAGCTAATTAGGGCACGTGCATTGTGCATATAACCTATAATTTCCGGTTATTATTATGTATCCCTTCCATCCTTAAGACAAGCGATTTTAATACTTGCAAACTCTCTCTTTATTAAAAAAGAGGAATCGGTCTAAAACACGTAAAAAATCCGTAAAAATTAACAAATAAGCAAAAATTAATAACGTCATAATACATAAGAAATATTACCTAAATGAATAACTTTTCCCTAGTCTAGAGCATCCTTAAAGTCCCTTAATTAATTGCGTTTAGATTTATTGAATTTAAACTCTTTATTACATGCTTAAGCAGCTTTAGCTTTAATGCTTAATACCAGTCTCTTTACCTAACCTTTTACTTAAATCTAAGCCTTATTCTTAGTTACAAAGGTCTTAAGGCTTATATTCAGGAATGCCTTTGTTATTGTGTTAGTAAGGTTATTATGGCCATTTATTTATTGGATTTCCGCGATTTCCCTTTGCTTATATAACTATTATAGTGCTATAATATTAATATAAGCCTTTTCTCCTTTATAGTGCTTAATTTAATAATACACTTATATAATAAAAAAGAGTTAGTACATATCATGATTAGAATGTTTAGCTTATTTAATTAATTGGTAATAATCCTTAAAGTTATACTTATTGCGTAAGCAATATTAGCTTCTTAGACCATTCTATACAGCTCTAATACTAAGGTGCTTCTTGTGACTCTTTTAGATTTTATAGAGCTATAGGTTATAATATTGCCTATAAGCATGAATTCGGAGGCATTAACGTTCTTTTCCTTATTACTAAGAATAATTACATAGCTAAGTTATAAGCTAAGGTCTTTATTATTAGCAAAGAAGCTATTAATAAAAACATAAAGAGAGGCATTTTCTAGTGACAGAGATATGTAGCAAAGTCCATGAGTCTAATTGTTAATTTACTACTTAAGCCTCTTATTAAGCTTCGTTATATTATTAGGTTTTAGTTATTAACTTTAGGCAGTAACAGAAAGATCATAAGAGGCTTTAGGTTAGCAGATAAGAGCAATGTATGCACCTCAAGCCCTCTGCTTAACATATTAAGCTTAATTATCCTAGTTAACTTTTAATAACTTCTTTCCTTATGCCTTTTATTATAAGAAGAAGGTATTATTATTGGCTTCGCTTAAAATGCAACCATTAAACATCAACGGTATTAATTTATCTAGGCGTTACTTTGGCTTTAAAAGAAATCCAGCATTTTTTAACTTAACTTCTTTACAATCGAAGAATTTAGTATTACTAAGGCCTAACGTGTTATTGGTCTGTATTCTAATAAGTCTAAAACAAGAGCTTTCCTTTAAAGAAATGAATAGACATAGGTCATAGGTAGAAGTAATTATCTAAAGCTTCTAACAATAATAATTAAAATACATTAACTACTAATGCATGCCTGCTTTTGCAATTCTATAAAGCAGCTTTATTATAACTATAATAACATCTAGCGGGTAGAGGTGTGCAATCTATGCTAGAAGCTTTATAAGGATTATATAATTAAGCTTTATTTATAACTACATATATGCTTAGGTAATATCCCTTAACTAAGCCATAATACCTTCTCTTTTTAATAATAAAGCAAGAGCAACGATAAGCCTCTGGCTAGCTCTTTAAATTATTAGGGACTGCATAAGAATAACCTCTTTCCTACAGTCCCTATAGCCTTAAATAACATATTGTGATTTTTTGTATAGGGAATTAGTTACTTTACCCTTAACCTTACGTACTATTTATAAACTAAAGAGTCTTTTATTTCTATGCTTTTAAGGGTTAAATTAAATAAATTCAAACATATTTCTCGCTAGTAGAGCGTTAATCTTAGTCTTATTAGAGAGTTCAAATGGTTCTCCAGGCATGGTTATCTTTCCTTGCATACAGAGGTCAATTATAAGTTAAAAATCTGCCTTTTCTTTCTCTATAAGGAAAGCTTTTAGTTAAGGGTATTTCTAAGGTCTTCCACGGCCTCTTTGTATTAGATTTATAGGGTTATTAGGGGGAGTCTTATAAACAATTTTATTAGAGGAAGTCTTATAAACAATTTCGTTAGGGGGAGTCTTGTAAACAATTTTATTAATCTTAGCGTTTTCCTAGTTTAGGTTATTTAGGCATAGGCCTTGCCCTTCTTAGGAAGTTAAAGCTATTCCTATAGCTTTCTTATTTTAAGCTTAGTTATCCTTATAAGAAGTCTCTGCTTTTAGTAAAGTAATATATGGCTTAACAACTATAAATTAAAACTTTATAGGGCTATAAGGCATCTTAATAATATAAGTCTCTCCTTCTATTAAAAGAAGCTTATATAGGCCAGTTTATTTACCTTTCTTATAATAAACTTATACATTAGAGTTTAAGGGAAGATTATATATTAGTAGGGTTATTAGGCCATTTTAAGTATTAAGGGCATTATTAACTTAACGCCTTATAAGACTGCGCCTTGCTTTATTTATTGCTTTTTAAAGCATTTTAGCTCTCTAAGTAACTATAAGGCTTAGGGGAGAGTTGTTTGTTATCCTTAAATATATTCTAAAGACTAAGATGGTTAGGATAAGGCTATTCAGGCTGGCGGAGTCGTTAACTGCTTTAATAGCTATCTAAAGCATTTATTCTTTTAAGAGAAGACTGTGAGCTTTAGTCTTAATAATATTATACACTCTTTAAAAAGGGGCGTGATATTGCTTAAGTTTTCTGATGCTATTGTGTGCTTTAACGGGGACTTTGTTAATATTAATTAACAATAGTTAAGCCAAATACCTAAATTTACTAGAAGTAAAGTTTCTTCTAGCATTATGGACTATCTAGTCTAAGGGACTAAGATATATATTAATCTAATATTCCTTAAGGGCGTTCTAGATATCTTAAGCTTTTTATTATTAAGGTTTAAGAAAGCAAGCGGCTTAAAATGAAGTTGCTAAGTTAATAACATAGAGGACAGGCTTTTTATTAATTTACATAATGTTAATAAGGACCTTATAATTAAATTTAAGATCGTCTTTAAGGGTAAACTTAAATCTACTAGGAGCCTTAGCATTTATCTGACATTAGTGGCAGGCATGCGTAATCCTTTCTATGTAACCTCTGTTAAAATCTTTACTAGCCTTAGCAAGAAGGTTATATAGTTAGTTAATTGAAGGGTGGCTAAATTAACAATAAAGTTAGTAAATTTCTGCTTTTAAGAGCATAAAGATAGCAGGTTCTTAGGAACTAATTATTTACTAAGAATGTCCTTATTTTCTAATAATAGGTACTTTCTTTTCTCTTTAGATAAGGAGGTTCTTAAGATTATTAAGCTTAATACCTATTTTATCTATATTTATAATAAAATATAGGAAAGGTATAGCACTATTAAGAATATAGAAAGAAATTATACTAAAGATTATAGGAAGCTTTAAAATGCCATTTAAGGTCGTACTTCTGGCACTAAAGTTAATGGTTCTCTGGTTAGAAGAAGGCTTAATTATAAGGTCTATTATAAGGCATATTAAGGCTTTAACTTAACCTTAGCTAGCAGTGAAAATTCCGGCTGCTTTAGTATTTAGGAGGATACCGTAAAATGTTTCCACGGTATATTGTAAATCCATAAGAAATACCTGCTTTTATGTGGTTTTATCGGTATTACGGTCGTAAGGGTCTTTAATAAATAACACGTGTTTAAAGGCGTTATATTATAGGAAATTTATGGTTAAGGCAGAAAAGAAAGGGGGATTAGGTACTTGTATAAAGAAAGTTATAAACGTGAGGGTTTCTTATGCTTCTTTATTACTTTATGCCTTTTCTTCTTTAAAGGCAACAAATGCTACATTCTAGGCAGCCTTTTTATATTCATTCTTATCCCTGCTGTCCGGGGGTAATAACTCTTTGTCTTTACCTTTAAATGCTTATAAGAATATATAAAATTAGTATTCAGAAGGAGGGGATTTATACCTTTAGTTACTCTACTAAGTTTCTTTTGCTTTCTTTTGTTTAGAAACAGAATGGTTAGTTAACTAATATCCTTCTTTATAATAGATAAAGCATTTCTTAGATCCAGCTTTATTTTAAGGTTAGAAAGCTTGTAAATATCGTTAGTCAGTAAACAAGACTATATTAGTGTTTAGGGTAGTGTTTTAAGATTAATACTTGCTTTCTCTTGCAATCCATTAGCTTATAGATGATTTTAAAACAGGTTCTATTATATCTTTTGTTATAAGGCAGTAGTAAATATTACTAACTATGCCTTTGTAAGTATTAGTTTAGACGTAGGTTATCTGGTTAAATTCAGGGCTATTTTAAATAGATATTTCTAGTTAGCGCCTAAGGATTATATCTTTCTTAAAGGGGGGGTAAAGACTATTAAATAGGTTTAAGAGCTATTATTATTATTATTATTCATGTACGCTAGGTAGCTAGAGCCACTAACTAGTTCATTAACTAACTTCTTAATATAGGAAAAACCCTAAGATAGGGGAGAAAACCCATATTCTTCTATATAGCTCCCGCTAAGCCTCTGATATAGAGTCTTTATTGTTTCTAACTATTAGTATAAGATATCTACTAGTTCCCTGGAACTACAGACAATAACAGAAGTGTAGTTATGCTTTATATAAAAGGTTAGTATGTTAGTAAAAACCCCCTATAAGCACCTTCCCTCCTAGTCCAGCTCTTCCTTCTTTATCCTGTTGTTTTTATTGCCTCTAGTCCCTTTCTTAGCCTTGTTATTATGTATCTGCCACGCCTTACTAAGCTCCTCTGCCAACCTATACTGCTAAAGTCACCTAGTTAAAAGCACCTACTTTATAATATTTAGTGCTAGCTTTTTGTTATTAAGCACTGCCCTAAGTTCCCACAGATTTCTCATTACAGGCACCGCCGGAATTAGTCTTAAATGGTTATATTCTAGGCATAATAGGATAAGGTAGTAAATATCCTCATCTCCTCCCTAGTATTAGCATATTAGTAAAGTTACCTTAGGCACCTATTTATTATAAAGGAAGGCATTTAGCCCTATTTTTTCCGTTTAAAGCTAAACTAAGGCCGTAGATTTATACTTAAGCAGGCTATTATAGAGCTTTGCTATCTTTTTTATACTCTTAAAGTTAGGTTCCTTATCTACTGCTGTTGCTTTTGCCTATTCTCTTCTTATCTAAGCCTTATACCTCTGCTGGATCTACCGTTTTTCCTACTCCCTCTTTAATTCCTATCTGGCTGTAAGGCTGCTAGGGAGGGGGGGGGGGGCATCAGGAAACGCCTTATAGCGATTACGTCAGCGGCCTCTTCCTTAGCATTATAGCTATAATGCTATTAAATTACAGGCCTGCTATATCTTCTTGCTTATGCTACTATCCTTAAGTCTTTAGTGGAATTATCATTTAATGTAATTAAGGTATAGATTCACTAGTAGTACTGCTGCTTCTGTCTCTAAAAGTGTTACTAGTATTGCCTTATATGCCCTTATAACCCGCCTTAAGCATTTGTTCTGTTCCCTTATAAATGCCTTTGCTACCCCCTATGCTACCCCTTCTAGCTTACTATAGGTATAGTATATCCTAGCTCTATAGGCTATTATGCTTTTTATTACCTATATATAAAGGGATCTTGCATACTTTAGTTAGCATCCCTACGTAGACATAGCTAGCACTATAAGCGCTAATTTCTACTATAACAATTTAGCATTTACCTTCTCTATATAGGTTAACTAATGAAGCTTCTAGTGAATCCAAACCCCTAGGAATTGCACTAATTATGTCAGTTGTATTATTACTCTTCTAAGTTGGATTATTATTATAATTACCTGCCTCTTCCTTATAAAGTGCATTAGCTTGCTCTTTCCTAGGTTAAACCTTAGCCTATACTCCTTTAACTACTCCTTATATATTTTCTAGGCTCTTTCTAGTTATACTTTTGTCTCCTCTGCCATTTTTCTATATACTATAATATTTATATTATCTAAAAACCCTAACATTAACGTTAATTCCGCTGCTGCTAGTCTTTAATATAGTAGCATAATATAAAGCAGGAAGAGGATAGGAAACGCTAGCAACCCTTACAGAACCCCTATAGTAACTTGGATTTCCTTAGTAATACGTCCGTTAAACGCTAATTATACTCTCCTTTTTAATATAAAGCCCTATGCCTATCTGGCCATCTACCCTAGCAGTTCTAACTCCTTTATAGTGCAGATTAATTATTTATAGCTAATAGTATTAAACACTCTAATAATATCTAGCTATAGTAATAATACTATTCCCTAGTAATGCTATGCTATTCTTATAATCTCTTTTAGTATACTTAGTACTATCTCTATTAATCTGCCAGCCCTATTACTTATTTATATGTCTAGTAGTATATAGCCTTCCTTTACTATAATAGTAATCCTCCTTATAATAGCTCCCTTAATTACTTTACTTATTATATTTAATAGTAATATCGGCCTTTACCCCCCTGGTCTGCCTAACTCCTTAGGGAACTTCCTAGGTTTATATAGAACTACTACCTTTACTTATTAGAAGGAGGCCGGATAATATCCTAAGCTATAGCAAGCATTTATAAGGCATATTAAACATAATATTAAGGCCGCTTTGCATAGCTTAAGGAAACCTATTAGCAGCTTATCCGGTCCTAGGGCTTTCTAACTTACTATATTCTTTATAACCTCTTTAATTTCCTTCTCTATAAATACAGGAACTGCCTGATTATTATTATAGTATCTTATCCCCTTCTTTACCTCTAGACCTAAAGCCCTAGCTATAGATGGAGGGAAGAACCTCTCTGCAAATGCCCTTGCCTTACCCTTATATATAACTTCTACTATTTTCTCCCTGCTATTATCTCCTAGCCGGGTTAGTGGTAGGACCTGTTGCCTTTTAGGAGGAAGTCTACTCTATAGCTAGGCCTAACACTCTAGGGTCTAAAGACTCCCTTTAGACCTAGATAACTTACTAACTGCCTATTACTAGCTACTTTTCTTCTCCTTTAAGATAATATAATTTTGTTTTTTTATAGCTTCTATTAAGGCCTGCTATGCTTCCTATGTCTGTTATTACTACTACTGCTTATTAGCATGTCTTACCTCTGCTATTATGTCCCTTACCCTTTTATTTTACTAAGGCTATAGTTTACTATGCCCTTAAGGTTACTTAAGTGCTGCTGTATTAGCTATCTTTATAAGCTATTAGGTAAGCTACTATACATAGTTATTGATTTCTTGCTAATTATACAGCGGAAGCTCTAGCCCCTTCTTTCTAAGCCTGTTTAAAGCCTTTGCTATAATAAGGTTTTTGTCTGCTGTCCTCTAACCCCGGACTAACCCTAGGCTATTGCTTAATTCCTTGTTTATTCTAATGCTAATAAGCTGGGGCATATGGTTAGATCTGGCGATTTCTACTAGCCTAATGAATTTAACACTAACATTGTGGGTGGTCTATGTATAGTTAATAGTACTATCCCTGCTGCTATGTTCTCTCCTTATTACTTCCCTAAACGGCGTAGCTAGGCCAAGTTGCTACCTTGTTATAAATTCTAATATCTTATTATACCCCGGAGATATTCGGCTAAATCTATCCTATAAGGGGTAATATTAGTTAAAGTCCCCTACAAACACACTCTAGCCCTTTGCCTAGGTATTAGCAAAGTGTTGTAAAGGTATTTGCCACTTTCTTTTATAAGCTAGGGAATAGATATTATATATCTCTATTCTATATAGCTTAATACTATACTAATCCTCCCCCCTCCCTATAGTCTAAAATCCTGTCTTAACCTTTTAGTTTATATAAATCGCTATTTTTCTGCTGTATATTGCTAATATATAGTGTCCTTAAGATAAATTTAGTAGTATACTATTATAGCCTTCTAGTTCCTAGATAGCTATTACCTTAGGGCTAACGTTATGCCCTAATGCTAAATATACTAAATTGCTTTTCTTCTGTGTATTCTAGTATATAACCTTAATTATGTACTTTATTATATGCTTTGGAGCACCCTGGTTGGGCTAGCTCTGGTATTGTTTAGCCCTTTAGTTAGCTATAAAAAGGCTAGTATTATGCCTTCCTTTGCCGGTCTCTGTTGTCTTAATCTTAGCTTATAAGTTTATCTTGCAAAAGGGCCCCTTAGTTATATGCTCCTTCCTTTTAGCTGTCTCTTTATTAGTCCCCTGGTTTCTTCTCCCTAATAACCCTTACCTATAGTAGCTGTTATAACCTCTGACTAATGGTTATAGAAGAACAGCAGCCTTATAGCATAAGCCTCCCTAGCCTGCTACTATCTCTTATTATATTCATGTACGCTAGGTAGCTAGAGCCACTAACTAGTTCATCAACTAACTTCTTAATATAGGAAAAACCCTAAGATAGGGGAGAAAACCCATATTCTTCCATATAGCTCCCGCTAAGCCTCTAATATAGAGTCTTTATTGTTTCCAACCATTAGTATAAGATATCTGCCAGTTCCCCGGAACTACAGACAATGACAGAAGTGTGGTTGTGCTTTATATAAAAGGTTAGTATGTTAGTAAAAACCCCTTATAAGCACCTCCCCTCCTAGTCCGGCTCTTCCTCCTCTATCCTATTGTTTCTATTGCCTCTGGTCCCTTTCTTAGCCTTATCATTGTGTATCTGCCACGCCTTACTAAGCTCCTCCGCTAACCTGTACTGCTGAAGTCGCCTAGTTAAAAGCACCCACTTTACGATATTTGGTGCTAGCTTCTTATTGTTAAGTGCCGCCCTGAGTTCCCACGGATCTCTCATTATGGGCACCGCCGGAATCGGTCTTAGATGGTTATATTCTGGGCATAACAGGATAAGGTGGTAGATATCCTTGTCTTCTCCCTAGTATTAGCATATTAGTGAAGTTACCTTAGGTACCTGTCTGTTGTAGAGGAAGGCATTCAGCCCTATTTTTTCCGTTTGAAGCTAAACTAGGGCCGCAGATTTATGCTTAAGCAGGCTATTGTGGAGCTTTGCTATCTTTTTTGTGCTCTTGAAGTTAGGTTCCTTATTTACTGCTGTTACTTTTGCCCGTCCTCTTCTCACCCGAGCCTCATGCCTCTGCTGGATCTACCGTTTTTCCCACTCCCTCTCTAATTCCTGTCTAGCTGTAAGGCTGCCAGGGGAGGGGGGGGGGGGCATTAGGAAACGCCTCATAGCGATTACGTCAGCGGCCTCTTCCTCGGCGTCGTAGCTGTGATGCTATCAAATTACAGGCCTGCTGTATCTTCTTGCCTATGCTACTATCCTTAAGTCTTTAGTGGAATCGTCGTTTAATGTAATTAAGGTACAGATCTACCAGCGGCACTGCTGCTTCTGTCTCCAAGAGTGTTACTAGCGTCGCCTTATACGCCCCTATAACCCGCCTTAAGTATTCGTTCTGTTCCCTTATAAATACCTTTGCTACCCCCTGTGCTACCCCTTCTGGCTCGCTATGGGTGTGGTATATCCCAGCTCCATAGGCTATTATGCTTTATATTACCTGCGTATAAAGGGATCTTGCACACTCTAGTCGGCATCCCTACGTAAACACAGCCAGCGCTGTGAGCGCTAATTTCTGCCGTGACAATTTGGCATTCACCTTCTCTATATAGGTTAACTAATAAAGCTTCCGGTAAATCCAAACCCCTAGGAATCGCGCTAATTGTGTCGGTTGTATTGTTGCTCTGCCAAGTCGGATCGTCATTATAATCGCCTGCCTCTTCCTTGTAAAGTGCATTAGCTCGCTCTTTCTTAGGTTGAACCTTAGCCTATACTCCTTTAACTACTCCTCACATATTCTCTAGGCTCTTTCTAGTCGTACTTTTGTCTTCTCTGCCGTTTTTCCATATACTATAATATTTATATCATCCAAGAACCCTAACATTAACATTAATTCCGCCGCCGCTAGTCTTTGATATAGTAGCATGATGTAGAGCAGGAAGAGAATAGGAGACGCTGGCGACCCTTACAGAACCCCTATAGTGACTTAGATTTCCTTGGTAATACGTCCGTCAAACGCTAATTATGCTCTCCTTTCTGACGTAAAGCCCTGTGCCCATCTGGCCATCTACCCTGGCAGTCCTAACTCCTTTATAGTACGGATTAATCGTTTATGGCTAACGGTGTCAAACGCCCTGGTGATATCCAGCTACAGTAATAATGCTATCCCCCGGTAATGCCACACCGTTCTTATGACCTCTTTTAGCATGCTTAGTGCTATCTCTGTTAATCTACCAGCCCTGTTGCCCATCTGTATGTCCGGTAGTATATGGCCTTCCTCTGCTGCAATAGTGATCCTCCTTATAATAGCTCCCTTAATCACTTTACTTATCGTGTTTAATAGCAATATTGGCCTCTACCCCCCCGGTCTGCCTAACTCCTTAGGGGACTTCCCAGGTTTGCATAGAACTACTACCTTTGCTCGTCAGAAGGAGGCCGGATAATATCCCAAGCCGCAGCAAGCATTTGCAAGGCATGTTAAACACGATATTAAGGCCGCTCCGCATAGCTTAAGGAAACCTGTTGGCAGCTTGTCCGGTCCTAGGGCTTTCTAACTTGCCGTATTCTTTATAACCTCTTTAATTTCCTCCTCTATAAACACGGGAACTGCCTGATTATCGTCACAGTATCTTGTCCCCTCCTCTGCCTCTGGACCTAGAGCCCTAGCCGCGGATGGAGGGAAGAACCTCTCTACAAATGCCCTTGCCTTGCCCTTGTATGTAACCTCCACTATCTCCTCCCTGCCGTCGTCTCCTAGCCGGGTTAGTGGTGGGACCTGTTGCCTTTCAGGAGGAAGTCCACTCTATAGCCAGGCCTAACGCTCTAGGGTCTAAAGACTCCCTTTAGACCTGGATAACTCGCTAACTGCCTATTGCCAGCTACTTCTCTTCTCCTCTGAGATAACACAATCCTGTTTTTTTATAGCTTCCGTCAAGGCCTGCCACGCTTCCTGCGTCTGTTGTTGCTGCTACCGCCTATTAGCACGTCTTGCCTCTGCTGTCGCGTCCCTTACCCTTTTATTCCACTAAGGCTGTGGTTTGCTGTGCCCTTAAGGTCGCTTGGGTGCTGCTGTATTAGCTATCTCCGTAAGCTGTTGGGTAAGCCACTACACATAGTTATTGATTTCTTGCCAGTTACACAGCGGAAGCTCCAACCCCTTCTTTCTAAGCCTGTTTAAAGCCTCTGCTATAATAAGGTTCTCGTCCGCTGTCCTCCAACCCCGGACTAACCCTGGGCTGTTGCTTAATTCCTTGTTTGTCCTAATGCTAATAAGCTAGGGCATATGGTCAGATCCGGCGATTTTCACTGGCCTGATGAATTCAACACTAACGTCGTGGGTGGTCCACGCATGGTTAATAGTGCTGTCCCTGCTGCTATGTTCTCTCCTTGTTACTTCCCTAAATGGCATAGCTAGGCCGAGTTGCTATCTCATTATGAATTCCAATATCTTATTGTGCCCCAGAGATGTTCGGCCGAATCTGTCCCATAAGGGGTAATGTTGGTTGAAGTCCCCTATAAACACACTCCGGCCCTTTGCCTAGGTATCAGCAAAGTGTTGTAGAGGCGTCTGCCACCCCCTTTCGTAAGCCGGGGAATATATATTATACACCTCTACTCTACATAGCTTAACACTGCACTAATCCTCCCCCCTCCCTATAGTCCAAAGCCCTGCCTTAACCTTCTAGTGTATATAAATCGCCGTTCTTCCACTGTATATTGCTAACGTATAGTGCCCCCAAGATGGATTCGGCGGTATACTATTATAGCCTCCTGGTTCCTAGATGGCTATCACCTTAGGGCTAACGTCATGCCCTAACACCAGATGTACTAGATTGCTTTTCTTCCGTGTATTCTAGTACATAACCTTAATCATGTACTCTATTGTGTGCTTTAGAGCACCCTGGTTGGGCTGGCTCCAGTATTGTTCTGCTCTCTTGTCAGTTGTAAGAAGGCCAGCATCATGCCTTCCTCTGCCGGTCTCTGCCGTCCTGATCATAGTTTGTATGTTCGTCTCATAGAAAGGCCCCTTAGTTATATGCTCCTTCCTCTTGGCTGCCTTTCCATTAATCCCCCGGTCTCTTCTCTATAATAACCCTTGCCCGTAGTAGCTGTCACAGCCTCTAACCAATGGTCGCGGAAGAACAGCGGCCTTGTAGCGTAAGCCTCCCGGGCCTATTACCACCTATTATTGCTTACCAAGCATAGCCAAGACTATGCTGGATATGCCCCTGCGCAATTTAGGCATCTCTCCCGTACCTCGCCTGTTAATATCGGGCAAGTCCTCTCTCCCTTAGGGTGTTTTCTAGTAGCATACCTGCTGCATCTTGCTTCCTCCTTACAGTACCTAGTAATGTGTCTAATCTTATAGTAATTATAATATTGCTTTAGGTAGACCATCTCATTGTATAGCTCAGCGTCAAAAATCTCTGCTTGGTATACTATTCCCCTATAGCATAGGCAGTTTGCTGCCTCGGTGCCCTTAACGCTAACCACTAGTGGTGCCCTCGTCGCTGTTCCCTTTGGCTTCTGCACTGTTATCTTCGCCATGTTTAGACCATTCTCCTTTTTAATGTTTTTCCTTATATCCTCGATCGCAATATGGTTTGTTAATCATGTTGGGAATCCCTTGATAATCACACTGAACATCTTCCTGTTTACTTCTGCTGTAGGTCCAAAGGCAACTCTTACCTAGGCCGTGTTTTCCTTCCATTTCCTCCCTGCCTTAGTAAACGTAATAACTGTGTCTTCACTCTGCAGCCTGCGTGCTGCTATTACCTCCTCCATGCTAATAGTGCTGTTTACTGCCTTTATAATCTCTCCTGGCAATCTGTTCCTAACTGCCTTACTAATGGTGTTTCCCTTTACCATTGCTTCCCGGTAATAGCGGGCTGGTATCGCCATACCCTCCGTTCGGGCTAAAGGTATTGTTATATTCTGCCCTGTGACTCCGCGAGCTATAATAGTTACCTAAGTCCCCCTAACCATCGATCTAGTCCTAAGGACGGCCTCTATCGCCTCCTTAACCGCCTTCTTAACCGTGGTTTTAACTTTGCTATTAACCGCTTTTATAATCAATGCCTGTAGATCTCCCGTGCCAGTCTTTGCTTAGGCTATCTCCCCTTCTGTATCTATAGCAACTTGCGTAAAGGTCCTAATAGAAGCCCACACTTCTGTTATTTCTGCCTCTAGGACAACTTTTATTATTAACTCCTTTAGTGATTTTATTTTATTCTTTAGTTTTTCCTGTACTACTATTACTCTAGAATTCTCTCCTTAATATTATATTTCTTCCTGGGTAGTGCCTTGTCCTTTGTTAGTTGCAGATCCACGCGAAAATTCGTTAATTATTGCACCCCTTACGCCGCTTACTCCCCTTGCGCAATGCGCCATTACTAGGGGGGGTATTCAATAATAAGGAATCTAATTCTGTGCTTCTTTTTTGTTTTAGGCGTGATACCGCGTCGTGTCCGCGGTGTTGGTCCTTTTATATGATTAAGGTTTACTATCTCTTATTACTTACTAAGTATAGTTAAGATTATACTAGATATACCCCTGTATAATTTAGGCATCTCTCCTATACCTTACCTGTTAATATCAGGCAAGTCCTCTCTTCCTTAGGGTGTTTTCTAGTAGTATACCTGCTATATCTTACTTTCTCCTTATAGTATTTAGTAATATGTCTAATCTTATAGTAGTTATAATATTGCTTTAAGTGGATTATCTTATTATATAGCTTAGCATTAAAAATCTCTGCTTAGTATACTATTCCTCTATAGTATAGTTAGTTTGCTGCCTTAGTGCCCTTAATACTAACTACTAATAGTGCCCTTATTACTATTCCTCTTAGCTTTTATACCATTATCTTTACTATATTTAATCTATTTTCCTTTTTAATGTTCTTTCTTATATCCTTAATTATAATATAGTTTGTTAATTATATTAGAAATCCCTTAATAATTACACTAAACATCTTTCTATTTACTTCTGCCTTAGGTCTAAAGGCAACTCCTACCTAAGCCGTGTTTTCCTTTTATTTCCTCCTTACTTTTATAAATATAATAACTATATCTCTACTTTATAATTAGCATGCTGCTACTGCCTCCTCTATACTAATAGCGCTGTTTATTGCCTTTATAATCTCTTCTAGTAATTTATTCCTAACTGCCTTGCTAATAGTGCTTCCCTTTACTAGTGCTTTCTAGTAATAGCAGGCTAGTATCACCATACCCTCCGTTTAGGCTAAAGGTATTATTATATTCTACCCTATAACTCTATAAGCTATAATATTTACTTAAGTCCTCTTAACTGCTAATCTAGTCCTATAAACAGCCTTTATTACCTCCTTAACTGCCTTCTTAACTATGGTTTCTACTCTGCTGCTAACCGCTTTTATAATTAAGGCCTATAGGCCTCTTATATTAGTTCTTGCTTAGGCTATCTCCCCTTCTGCATTTATAGTAATTTATATAAAAGTTCTAATAAAAGCTTATACTTTTATTATTTCTACCTTTAAGATAACTTTTATTATTAATTCCTTTAGTAATTTTATTTTATTCTTTAGTTTTTCCTATACTACTATTACTCTAGAATTCTCTCCTTAATATTATATTTCTTCCTAAGTAGTGCCTTGTCTTTTATTAGTTATGGATTTACGCGAAAATTTATTAATTATTACACCTCTTATGCTGCTTACTTCCCTTATATAATATGCTATTGCTAGGGGGGGTAATTAATAATAAGAAATCTGATTCTATGCTTCGTTTTCGTTTTAGGCGTAATACCGCGTCGTATCCGCGGTGTTCCGTATCCAAAGATTTACTTATGGTTTAAGAGCTATTAAATTATTAATTCTAAACATTTAAGTTTAGTCTTTATTAGATTTTCAGCTATAACGCAATAAAACTTTATCTCTTAAAATCGTGTTTAGTAGAATTTTCGATTTTCTTTAGTCTTAAAGTTTTCCTTTATCTGCTTAGTTATTATGTTAAATAAAATAAGTCTTCTGCTAAATTTCTTAAGGTAATACTTATAGGCATTGCCTATAAGCATTATTAACAGTGCAAACAGGTATAACTTAGGTGAAATTCCTTATACTATATAAATATCCTTAAAGATTAGGACTTTAGGATATATAAAGTTAAAAAGTGCTTTAAAATACTTATTTTCCTTGTTATAAACTTTAGTAAGAGAGTTTAAGGCTTTTTAGTCTATATTAGTAATTTCCTTTAATATAGTTTGTTATTCTAAGGGAGAGGGGATTGTTATTTTTATTATTATTTCTTTAGTAAGAGGGTTAGGAGGGTTAGGGGGAGGTAAGGTTATTATTAATATTAACGTGTTAATGGTGTTATTTCCTGTCAGGAGCCTTTCATTAGAAAAGAAGATAGAATTATCTATACTGACCAAATTAGTAAGTATATGGTTGATTAGTCTTTGTAATCCTTCTTACATATTAATTCCTTAATTTCAAAGAATATCTTAAAGTACTTGTCAGACCTTAGGGGTAATCTTCTTAAAAATATTAGTATTTTATCCTTTAAAGTCTTCTTAGTATATAAACAAAAACCTAGTACCTTGCTAGTTACTAGATTTATACTAGTTAATATTATAGGCAAATTTGCTATAGAGTTCGGAAGTTATAGCTTTTTTAGGGTTAATTTGTTTATTAGCTTTAGCCTATTTCTCTGTAAAGTAGTTAGAATACTTTTAGAGTTTTGCAGGAAGGGAGTCTTAAATGGGTTAATTAGCTCTAGTAGTAGAAGTTAAAGCTATTTTTAGTGTTTTCTCTGTAATAAACAGTAAAGAAGATACTTTAATTATAGACTAGTAGTAAATTAATAATAAGGGGTAAATTCTATAAAGAAACTTTCTTAATAATCGTAAATAAGTAGCAAAAGTTAATAATAATAGAAAAAGTTGCTTTTAGGTAGCATAAACGACGGATTCTATGTAATTAAGTAAATAAGTGCGTTATATTAAAAGTTTGTCTCTTCTATTAATTCCTAGCCAATCTGTGGTTATAATAACTACTAATTAGTGCTAGTTTCACAGGGTATGATTGCTATAGCAATAACGTAGGGGGGGTAACAAAGGTCTGATTTCTATATAGTTATAATTATCTAAAGGGAAAAGAGGGGGATGATGTAGAAGTGTGGTATTATAGCCACAGTACTGCCCTAGGTTACATAACATAGTAATCCAGCTAATTAGGGCACGCACATTATGCATATAACCTATAATTCCCAGTCACTATTATGTATTCCTTCCATCCTTAAGACGAGCGATTCTAACAATTATATATTTTTTTATAAGGCTTAGAAATAGTAATATACTTAAGAAGGTAAATAGGCTTAGTATTATTAAGCTTAGGGAAGATCTACTAGGTTACTACTATATAGCTATAATAATAATAAGGAATTTTTAAGACCTTAGTAGTAAGTTAGCTATAGCTTAGGGGTATAAGTATTTAAATAATATACTAACTAACTCTAAAGATAAGTATTATAATATCTAGCTTACTAGGAGTAAGAAAGGGAGCTATAAAAGAAAAAGCAGGAGATTAACTAGTATAAGGCATAATAACTAGTAATTATTAGCTATAAGTAAGCAGTGTATATATAGCGTTAAGTATATAACTTATTAAATAAATAAGATAAATAAGGAAGATAATAATAATATTAAAATCTATATATATATTAATAAAAGGGGAGTAATAGTAGCGGCTAAGCTATAAGAAAGTAAAGATATAATTGTAATAGAAAATAATATATAAGTAAATAATAATAAAGAAAAAAGGAAAAAATAGGCTAAAGAAAGGGGGGAAAAGACCTTCTAATAGCTAGATAGTTAGGCTACTAATCTAATGCACATACTTAGATTAATAATATTATTTATATAATCAGGCACTAAGGTGCCTAGGAGCGATTTCTCTATAAGCAGTGTTAATATTATAATAAAGTAGCAAGCTAAAAGCTGATATAGGTAAAGTATAATAGCTTTAATAATAAGAGAGAGTAAAAAGTAAATTATAAGTAATAAGAAAAAATAGCTTTAGGTCTAGTAGGCTTAGTAATATTATAAAGTTAATATTAAGAATAAGTATAAGCTAAAACCTAGTAAAGACCTTACTATAAGGTTATTATAAGATTAAATTTACTATTAAAAAGACAGAAAGCGGGGTAGGCTTAGTATAATGCATATATGTTTAGTAAAGTTATAATTGATGGTTTCACAGGGTGCGATATACTGCAGCAACAACGTGGGGGGTAATAAAGGTCTGATTTCTATTCTTATTATAATTATCTTAAGGGGGAAAAGAGGGGGACGATGCAGAAGTGTGGTGTTGTAGCTATAGTACTACCCTAGGTTACATAACATAGTGATCCAGCCAATCAGGGCACGCGTATTATGCATATAACCCATAATTCCCGGTCACTATTATATATCCCTTCTATTATCCAGACGAGCGATTCTAACACTTACAAACTCTCTCTTTATTAAAAAAGAGGAATTGCTTTAAAACACGTAAAAAATCCGTAAAAATTAATAAATAAGTAAAAATCAATAACGCCGCAATACATAAGAAATATTACCTAAATGAATAACTTTTCCCTAGTCTAGAGCATCCTTAAAGTCCCTTAATTAATTGCATTTAGATTTATTAAATTTAAATTCTTTGTTACGCGCTTAATTCCTCCTAAGCAGCTTTAGCTTTAGCTTTAACGCTTAATACTAGTCTCTTTACCTAACCTTCTACTTAAATCCAAGCCTTATTCTTAGTCATAAAGGTCTTAAGACTTCTATTTAGGGAGGCTTTTATTATTACGTTAGCGAGGTTATTATGGCTATTTATTTATCAGATTTCCGCGATTTCCCTTTGCTTATATAACATAATCGGGATATTCAGCTTGTTTAATCAATTAGTAATAATGCTTAAAGTTATAAGGGCTAAAGAGTGTTATAAGGACTAAAGATTATAATAGGGACTAAAGAGTATAATTCCCGCGTTTAATCCTACCAAATTAGGCGCTTATAATTACGTTCGAATTCATTAAATTTAAACTCTTTACTAAGCGCTTAATCGGTTATTAAATTTAGTAGGGAATTAGGACTTTCCTATTCTTTAGCGGCTCTGGCAGCGGCTCTTGCGGCAACTCTTGTAATAGGTCTTTTAAGTAGAGGTTAACTGCAAGCTAAAAGTCGGCCTTTTAATTCTTAGTAAGAAAAGCCTCTGCTTAAGGGTATTTCTAGGGTCTTCTACGTCCTCTTTATAGCAGAGTTTTTAGGTTATTAGGGGGGTTCTTATGTTTTTTATTAAGTTTGGCATCTTCTTGCCCTTAGCTTTTTAGGCCGTAGCCTTGCCCTCCTTAGGAAGTTAAAGATATTCCCATAGCTTTGTTATCTTAAGCCAGGTCTTCCTTATAATAAAGTCTCTTAAGAGTATTAAGGGGGCTGTAGCCTTGCCCTCCTTAGGAAATTAAGGTTGTTCCTATAGCTTTATTATCTTAAGCTTAGTTATCCTTATAAGAAGTCTCTGTTTCTAGTAAAGTAATGTATAGCTTAACAACTATAAATTAAAACTTTATAAGGCTATAAGGCATCTTAATAATATAAGTCTTTTCTTTTATTAAAAAAAGCTTATATAAGCCAGTTTATCTGCCTTTCTTATAATAAACTTATATATTAAAGTTTAAGGGAAGGTTATATGTTAGTAAAGTTATTAGGCTATTTTAAGTATTAAGGGCATTATTAACTTAGTGCCTTATAAGACTGTGTCTTGCTTTGTTTATTACTTTCTAAAGTATCTTAGCTCTTTAGGTAACTATAAAGCTTAAGGGGGAATTATTTATTATCCTTAAATAGGTTCTAAAGACTAAGAGGGTAGAAATAAGGCTATTTAGGCCAGCAGAGTTGTTAACTGCTTTAATAGCTATCTAAAGCATCTGCTCTTTTAAGAGAAGACTATAAGCTTTAGTCTTAATAATATTATATACTCTTTAAAGAGGGGCGTAATATTGCTTAAGTTTTCTAATGCTATTATGTGCTTTAACAGGGACTTTATTAATATTAATTAATAATAGTTAAGCTAAATGCCTAAATTTACTAAAAGTAAAGTTTCTTCTAGAATTATAAACTATCTAGTCTAGGGGTCTAAGATATGTGTTAATTTAACATTTCTTAAGGGCGTTATAGATATCTTAAGCTTTTTATTATTAAGGTCTAAGAAAGCAAGCGGCTTAGAATATTATTATTCATGTACGCTAGGTAGCTAGAGCCACTAACTAGTTCATCAACTAACTTCCTAATATAGGAAAAACCCTAAGATAGGGGAGAAAACCCATATTCTTTTATATAGCTCCTGCTAAGCCTTTGATATAAAGTCTTTATTATTTCCAACTATTAGTATAAAATATCTACTAGTTCCCCAGAACTATAGATAATAACAGAAGTGTAGTTATGCTTTATATAAAAGGTTAGTATATTAGTAAAAACCCCCTATAAGCACCTCCCCTCCTAGTCTGGCTCTTCCTCCTCTATCCTGTTGTTTTTATTGCCTTTAGTCCCTTTCTTAGCCTTATTATTATATATCTGCCATGCCTTACCAAGCTCCTCTGCTAACTTATACTGCTAAAGTCGCCTAGTTAAAAGCACCTACTTTATAATATTTAGTGCTAGCTTTTTGTTATTAAGCGCTGCCTTAAGTTCCTGCGGATCTCTTATTATAGGCACTGCTAGAATCAGTCTTAGATAGTTATATTCTAGGCATAACAGGATAAGGTAGTAGATATCCTTATCTCCTCCCTAGTATTAGCATATTAGTAAAGTTACCTTAGGCACCTATCTATTATAGAGGAAGGCATTTAGCCCTATTTTTTCCGTTTAAAGCTAAACTAGGGCTATAGATTTATGCTTAAGCAGGCTATTATAAAGCTTTACTATCTTTTTTATGCTCTTAAAGTTAGGTTCCTTATCTGCTACTGTTGCTTTTACCCATTCTCTTCTTACCTAAGCCTTATGCCTCTGCTAGATCCACCGTTTTTCCCACTCCCTCTCTAATTCCTGTCTAGTTATAAGGCTGCTAGGGAGGGGGGGGGGGGCATTAAGAAACGCCTTATAGCGATTACGTCAGCAGCCTCTTCCTTAGCGTTGTAGCTGTAATACTATTAACTTACAGGCCTGCTATATCTTCTTGCCTATACTATTATCCTTAAGTCTTTAGTAAAATTATTATTTAATGTAATTAAGGTACAGATCCACTAGTAGTACTGCTGCTTTTATCTCTAAGAGTGTTACTAGCATTGCCTTATATACCCCTATAACCTGCCTTAAGCATTTATTCTATTCCCTTATAAATGCCTTTACTACCCCCTATACTACCCCTTCTAGCTTGCTATAAGTATAGTATATCCCAGCTCTATAGGCTATTATGCTTCTTATTACCTGTATATAAAGGGATCTTGCACACTTTAGTTGGCATCCCTACGTAGACGCAGCTAGTGCTATAAGCACTAATTTCTGCTGTAATAATTTAGTATTCACCTTCTTTATATAGGTTAACTAATAAAGCTTCTAGTGAATCCAAACCCTTAGGAATTGCGCTAATTGTATTAGTTATATTATTGCTCTTTTAAGTCAGATTGTTATTATAATCGCCTGCCTCTTCCTTATAAAGTATATTAGCTTGCTCTTTCCTAGGTTAAACCTTAGCCTATACTCCTTTAACTACTCCTTATATATTCTCTAGGCTCTTTTTAGTTATACTTTTGTTTCCTCTACTGTTTTTCTATATACTATAATGTTTATATTATTTAAGAACCCTAATATTAATATTAATTCCGCTGCCGCTAGTCTGTAATATAGTGGCATAATATAAAGCAGAAAGAGAATAGGAGACGCTAGTGACCCTTGCAGAACCCCTACAGTAACTTGGATTTCCTTAGTAATACGTCCGTTAAACGCTAATTATGCTCTCCTTTTTAATGTAAAGCCCTGTGCCTATCTGGCTATTTACCCTAGCAGTCCTAACTCCTTTATAGTGCGGATTAATTGTTTATAGCTAATAGTATTAAATGCCCTAGTAATATCTAGCTATAGTAATAATACTATCCCCTAGTAATACCACGCTGTTCTTACAACCTCTTTTAGCATACTTAGTGCTATTTCTATTAATCTGCCAGCCTTATTACCTATTTATATATCTGGCAGTATATAGCCTTCCTTTACTATAATAGTAATCCTCCTTATAATAGCTCCCTTAATCACTTTGCCTATTGTATTTAATAGCAATATTAGCCTCTACCCCCCCGGTCTGCCTAACTCCTTAGGGGACTTCCTAGGTTTATATAGAACTACTACCTTTGCTTATTAGAAGAAGGCCGGATAATATCCCAAGCTATAGCAAGCATTTATAAGGCGTGTTAAACACAATATTAAGGCCGCTCTATATAGCTTAAGGAAACCTATTAGTAACTTATCCGGTCCTAGGGCTTTCTAACTTGCTATATTCTTTATAATCTCTTTAATTTCCTCCTTTATAAACACAGGAACTACCTAATCATTATTATAGTATCTTGTCCCCTCCTCTGCCTCCGGACCTAGAGCCCTAGCTGCGGATAGAGAGAAGAACCTCTCTGTAAATGCCCTTGCCTTACCCTTATATATAACCTTTACTATTTCCTCCCTACTGTTATCTCCTAGCTAGGTTAGTAGTAGGACCTGTTGCCTTTTAGGAGAAAGTCTACTTTATAGCTAGGCCTAATACTCTAGGGTCTAAAGACTTCCTTTAGACCTAGATAACTCACTAACCACCTATTGCCAGCTACTTCTCTTCTCCTTTAAGATAATATAATCCTGTTTTTTTATAGCTTCTGTTAAGGCCTGCTATGCTTCCTATGTCTATTATTACTGCTACTACCTATTAGTATATCTTGCCTCTACTATTACGTCCCTTACCCTTTTATTCTACTAAGGCTATAGTTTGCTATACCCTTAAGGTTGCTTAGGTGCTGCTGTATTGGCTATCTCTGTAAGCTATTAAGTAAGCTACTATGCATAGTTATTAATTTCTTACTAGTTATATAGCAGAAGCTCTAACCCCTTCTTTCTAAGCCTATTTAAAGCCTCTGCTATAATAAGGTTCTTATCCGCTATCCTCTAACCCCAGACTAATCCTAGGCTATTGCTTAATTTCTTATTTATCCTAATACTAATAAGCTAGGGCATATAGTTAGATCTGGCGATTTCCACTAGCCTAATAAATTTAATACTAACATTATAGGTAGTCTACATATGGTTAATAGTGCTGTCTCTGCTGCCATGTTCTCTCCTTATTACTTCCCTAAACAGCATAGCTAGGCCGAGTTGCCACCTTATTATAAATTCTAATATCTTATTATACCCTGGAGATATTTAGCCAAATCTATCCTATAAGGGGTGATGTTAGTTAAAGTCCCTTACAAACACACTCCGGCCCTTTACCTAGGTATTAGCAAAGTATTATAAAGGCATCTGCCACTCCCTTTTATAAGCCGGGAAATAAATGTTATATATCTCTACTTTATATAGCTTAATACTATATAAATCCTCCTCCCTCCCTATAGTCTAAAGTCCTGTCTTAACCTTCTAGTGTATATAAATTGCTGTTTTTCTACTATATATTACTAATATATAGTGTCCTTAAGATAGATTTAGCAGTATACTATTATAGCCTCCTGGTTCCTAAATAGCTATTACCTTAGGGCTAACGTCATTCCCTAACGCTAGATATACTAGATTACTTTTCTTCTGTATATTCCAGTATATAACCTTAATTATATACTCTATTGTGTGCTTTAGAGCACCCTGGTTAGGCTGGCTCCGGTATTATTTAGCCCTTTAGTTGGCTATAGAAAGGCTAGTATTATGCCTTCCTCTGCTGGTCTTTATTATCCTAATCTTAGCTTATAGGTTTATTTTATAAAAGGGCCCCTTAGTTATATGCTCCTTCCTCTTAACTGCCTCTCTATTAGTCCCCTGGTTTCTTCTCCCTAATAACCCTTACCTGTAGTAGCCATTACAACCTCTGACTAATAGTTATAGAAGAACAGCGGCCTTATAGTATAAGCCTCCCTGGCCTACTACCATCTCTTATTACTTACTAAGCATAGTTAAGACTATACTAGATATGCCCCTGCATAATTTAGGCATCTCTTCCGTACCTTGCCTATTAATATTAGGTAAGTCCTCTCTCTCTTAGGGTATTTTCTAGTAGCATATCTGCTGTATCTTACTTCCTCCTTATAGTATCTAGTAATATATCTAATCTTATAGTAGTTATAATATTACTTTAAGTGGATTATCTTATTATATAGCTTAGCGTTAAAAATCTCTGCTTAGTATACTATTCCCCTATAGTATAGTTAGTTCGCTGCCTTAGTGCCCTTAATACTAACCACTAATAGTGCCCTTATTACTATTCCTCTTAGCTTCTGTACTATTATCTTTGCTATATTTAATCTATTCTCTTTTTTAATGTTTTTCCTTATATCCTTAATTATAATATAGTTTGTTAATTATATTAGGAATCCCTTAATAATTACACTAAATATCTTCCTATTTACTTCTGCCTTAAGTCTAAAGGCAACTCCTACTTAGGCTGTGTTTTCCTTTTATTTCCTCCCTGCTTTTATAAATATAATAACTATATCTTTACTTTATAATTAATATACTACTACTGCCTTCTCTATACTAATAGCGCTATTTACTACCTTTATAATCTCTCCTAGCAATCTGTTCCTAACTGCCTTGCTAATAATACTTCCCTTTATTAGTGCTTTTTAGTAATAGCAGGCTAGTATTGCTATACCCTTTGTTTAGGCTAAAGGTATTATTATATTCTGCCTTATAACTCTATAAGCTACAATATTCGCCTAAGTCCCCCTAACTACTAATCTAGTCCTATAAACAGCCTTTATTACCTCCTTAACCGCCTTCTTAACTATGGTTTCTACTCTACTGCTAACCACTTTTATAATTAAGGCCTGTAGGCCTTCTGTGTTAGTTTTTGCTTAGGCTATCTTCCCTTTTACATTTATAGTAATTTATATAAAAGTTCTAATAAAAGCCTATACTTCTGTTATTTCTGCCTTTAAAATAACTTTTATTATTAATTCCTTTAGTGATTTCATTTTATTCTTTAGTTTTTCTTATACTATTATTACTTTAGGATTCTCTCCTTAATATTATATTTCTTCCTAGGTAGTGCCTTATCCTTTATTAGTTACAGATTTATATAAAAATTTATTAATTATTACACCCCTTGCGCTACTTACTCCCCTTATACGATATGCTATTGCTAGGGGGGGTAATTAATAATAAGGAATCTGATTCTATGCTTCTTTTTCGTTTTAGGCGTAATACCGCGTTGTATCCGCGGTGTTCCGTATGAGAGGGAATTAGCGGCTTAGAATAAAGTTATTAAGTTAATAATATAAAGGACAGGCTTCTTATTAATTTATATAATATTAATAAGGACCTTATAGTTAAATTTAAGATTGTCTTTAAGGGTAAACTTAAATCTGCTAGGAGCCTTAGCGTTTATCTAGCATTAGTAATAGGCATGTGTAATCTTTCCTATGTTAGCTTTATTAAAATCTTTACTAGCTTTAGCAAGAAGGCTGTGTAGTTAGTTAATTAAAGGGTAGCTAAATTAATAATAAAGTTAGCGAATTTCTGCTTTTAAGAGCATAAAGACAGCAGGTTCTTAAGAACTAATTATTTACTAAAAATATCCTTATTTCCAGATAATAGGTACTTTCTTTTCTCCTTGGATTATAGATAATAACCTTTATATATAACCCTTATCTTCTTATTTCTTCTAGTAAAAGCTTATGTTTTAGAATTATTAGAATGCAGACTAATAATACCTTAGGACTTAGCAATGCTAAGTTTTTTAATTGCAAAGAGGTTAAGTTAAAAAACGCCGAATTCCTTGTAAAGCTAAAAGAGAGGTTAACGATTTCAACACCATTAATGTTTAACGGTTGCATTTTAAGCAAAGTCAATAATAATACCTTCTTTTTACAACAAAAGGCACAAGGAAGAAAGCTATTATAAGTTAATAACCCGACTAACTAAGCGAAATATATTAAACAGTAAGCACAAGGAGCGTATATTACTCTAATATGTTAACCTAAAGCATCTTACAATCTTTCTATTACCGCCCAAGTCTAACATCCAGGATCTAATAATATTTTAAGGCTTAATAAAAGACTTTAATAGCAAATTAACAATTAAGACCATGGACTTTAATATATATCTCTTTTACTAGAAAACGCCACTCTTTATGTCTTTATTAATGGTTCTTTTGCAAATAATAAAGACCTTAGCTCTTAACTAGGCTATATAATCATCCTAGGTAATAAAAGGAAGGATAATAATACCTCTAAATTCACCCTCAGAGGAAATATCATAATATATAGCTTAATAAAATCTAAATGAGTTATAAGAAGTGCATTAGCTTCTAAGCTATATAGGATGGTTTAAGGTGTTAATATTGCCTATATAATAAGCACTACTTTAAATATTATTACCAACTAAATTAATAAGCTAAGAATCCTAATAATTATATATACTAACTCTTTTTTACTATATAAGTATATTATTAAGCTAGGGACAATAAAGGAAAAGAAGCTAATAATTAATATTATAGCTTTATAGCAGTTATATAAGAGAAGGAAAGTAGCTAAGATCTGCTAGATTAATAGCAATAATAATCCTGCGGATGCAATAACAAAAGCTTTACTAAACAAAGCTCTTAAGACCTTTATAATAAGAAATAAAGTCCAAATTCGTGTGAAAGGATGGGTTAAAAGACCTATTACGAGAATTGCCACGGGAGCCGCCGCCGGAGCCGCTAAAGATTAAGAAAGTCCCAATTCCCTACCAAATTCAATAACAAATTAAGCGCCCAGTAAAGAGTTTAAATTTAATAAATTCGAATGCAATTATAAGCGCCTAATTTAGTAGGATTAAACGCGGGAATTACACTCTTTGGCCCCCCCCCCCCACAACACTCTTTGCCCCCATAACCATTCGGCCTGGACCAACAAAAGTCATTTATTTAAAGGATGTTTTTTTTCGCTTTACTACTTGTTTGTTAATATCTGATTATTTAGGGCGTTTTATGTATTTTTTCAGAGCGATTCCTCTTTTTCTTTAATAAAGAGAGAATTTGCAAGTGTTAGAATCGCTTATATGAATAATAGAAGGAATACGCTATATTAACTAGGAATTATAGGTTACATACAAAATGCACGTACTCTAATTAGCTAGATCACAGGTCATGTAACCTGGGGCTATAACATAGCTATAACACCACACCTCTTTATTATAGCCTGCTTCTTCCCCTCTTATAGACATAGATGAATTAAATATTAAACCCCCCCCCCTACATTTGTGCTGTAGCATACTTGTAACCTAAGCGTTACCAACAATAACTAAGTAAATAAAGAAAAACTTTAAGACTAAAGAAAATTAAAAATTCTACTAAATATAATTTTAAAAGATAAAGTTTTATTATATTATAGCTAAAAATCCAATAAAGACTAAACTTAAATATTTAGAATTAATAATTTAATAGCTCTTAGACCTATTTAATAGTCTTTATTACCTTTTTAAAAAAGATATAATCCTTAGACGCTAACTAGAAATATCTGTTTAAGATAGCTCTAAATTTAACTAAATAACCTATATTTAAACTAATACTTATAAAGGCATAGTTAGTAATATTTACCACTACCTTATAACAAAAGATATAATAAAACCTGTTTTAAAATCATTTATAAGCTAATAGATTATAAGAGAAAGTAAGTACTAACCTTAAAACACTACCTTAAGCACTAACATAGTCTTGTTTACTAACTAATAATATTTATAAGCTCCCTAACCCTAAAACAAAGCTAGATTTAAAAAATGCTTTATCTATTATAAAAAAGGATATTAGTTAACTAACTATTTTATCTCTAAGTAAAAAAAAGTAAAAGAAACTTAGTAGAATAACTAAAGGCATAAATCCCCCCCCTTTTAAATACTAATTTTATATATTCTTATAAGCATTTAAAGGTAAAGATAAAGAGTTATTACCCTTAAATAGTAGTAATAAGAATAAATATAAAAAAGTTACCTAGAATATAATATTTATTACCTTTAAAGAAGAAAAAGCATAAAGTAATAAAGAAGTATAAAAAACCCTTATATTTATAAATTTCTTTATATAAGCACTTAATCCCCCTCTCTTTTCTGCCTTAACCGTAAATTTCCTATAAGATAATGCCTTTAAATACACATTATTTATTAAAGACTCTTATAACTATAATACTAATAAAACCACATAATAGTAGGTATTTCTTGTAGATTTATAATATACTATAGAAACATTTTATAGTATCCTTTTAAATACTAAAGCAGCTAAAATCTTAACTACTAGCTAAGGTTAAGTTAAAGCCTTAATATGCCTTATAACAAACCTTATAATTAAGCCTTCTTTTAACCAGAGAACTATTAACTTTAGTGCCAGAAGTATAACCTTAAATAGCATTTTAAAGCTTCCTATAATCTTTAGTGTCGGAATCGCTCGTATGGATAATAGAAGGGATACGCCGCATTAACCAGGAATTGTAGGTTACATACAGAATGCACACACCTTAATTAGCTGGATTACAGGTCATGTAACCTAGGGCCGTACTGTGGCTATAACACCACACCTCCGTATTATAGCCTGCTTCTTCCCCTCTTTTAGAGATATAGATAAATTGATTATTAAACCCCCCCCCTACGGTTGTGCTGCAGCATACCTGTAACCTAAGCGTTCCCAACACTAATCAGTAGTTGCTAATAACCACAGATTCATTAGGTCACACCTAAAAGAGACTCGTCTAAACGCTTTTACTTATGTAACTATAAGAAATTCCGATGTTATGCTAACTAAAGGATTATTTCTTTAAATTATTAACTATTAAATCGTCCATAATTATAAGAAAACTTAACTCTTGTAGATCTTCTCCCTTATTATTAACTATTACTTATTTACAATTAAAACCAGATCTTCACCGTCATTCACAGAGAACCAATGCTAACCACTTTAATCAGTACTGAACATAAAGCCCAAAACACTAAAATGTCTTTAAGCTAAGGAAAAATGGATAATTTTAATAAACAACTCTAAAAGGATGTCTACAGAAGAGAACTTCTAAAGAGCACCCTACCCTAAAAACTTTATAAGCACTATCTAATTCTATCCTTTAATTAGACTAAGTTAGTTAACAATATTAATATTAATACAGCTACTAAACAACAGATCAATAACCGTATTATATATATAATTAACTACTACATTCTTAACAAAGGAAAAGGGCGTAATCTCCTTATTAACTTCTAGCGAGATTATGAAAATTAAATAAAGGATACTTTTAATAAAATTAATAACAACCTTAAGTATACCCTTTATAATTACCTTAATAACAATAGTGTTAAAACAGCCAGAGGATTGAGATCGAATGTCTCTAAAGATCTTATTAATATCTTAAACATTAACCCTAACACGGAATATAAACCTTTACTAGAAAAAGCAACTAGGAAAGGAGAAGAGATTTAACGACTTAAACTTTCTAATAATAAGAACTCTAATAATAAAGATTTTTATTTAACTGAAGACCCTCCCTTAGAACTATAAACCCTAACCGGAACACTTTATAATAGCAATTAAAAAGCCCTTAATACTCTTAAGAGACTTTACTAAAAAGAAGAACAATATTCTAGAGAAGTGTATGACTTTATTAACAAGAAGTTACTATATTTTAAAGAGAAATGTTCTCAAGCAGGAGTTTCCCCCTTACTTTACCTAAAAGCCTTTCCTATTATGCTTTAAGGTAAAGCCTATATATACTTCCTTAAATACTTTAAAGCAAAGACAATCCTATTTAAGGAGATAACTCGGAACATCAGGAATCACTTCAAAACACCTAAGAATAAAAGCTTTTATAAAACACAATTTGCTAATCTATGCCTTTACTATATCATTATAGAACATCTAATAAAGAATAAGTTAGAATACTTAGAAATTCTTCTTGACTGACTTATAAAGATATTTAATAGCCTTTATAACCCTCTTAAATAAGATACAATTCTTCTTTATTAAGTACGACAAGCAATAGAAAATAACAACGATTTCTATAATACTAAATTTAGGAATATGCCAACCTTTAAAGGATTTGTTAGTGATCTTTAAAATTGCCTCTTAGCAATGGACATACTACCAACCTCTATAAGTCAGTTACTAATAACTACTAATAATAATTTAACTGCCCTTATTGCCTAGTCTATAGACTAAAACACCGACACAGTAATGTTCACAGACCGACGCTATTTATAAGCTATATATTGTAAAAAACCTCAAGCTAGAGCAAGCTTAAAGAAATGCTTTATCTGCTGTAAAGAAGGATGCTGGTTAACTAACCATCCTGCCTCTAAGCAGAAGAAAGCAAAAGCAACTTAGTGGAATAACAAAAAACACCAAAAACCACCCTCTGAACGCCAATACTATGCATTCCTACAGGCCTATAAAGGCAAAATAGCCTAACTTACTGCTACTAATAATAGCAGTAAGGACAAACATAAAAAAGCCGCTTAGAATGCTGCTTTCCTTACTACTAATAAAAAAGAGAAACCAGATAATGAAGAGGCTCGTAATACTCTCTCCTTTATAATATTCTTTATACAAGCACCAAATCCCCCACTCTTTTCCCAATCAACCGTGAACTTCTTGCAGGATAATGCTTTTAAATATACCTTATTTCTTAAAGACCCCTACGACTACGATACTGATAAACAACCTTAATAACACGTGTATCTTATGGATATGAGATATGCAGCGGATACATTTTATGGTATACTCCTGGATACAGGAGCATTAGGAATTTCAACTGCTGGCCAAGGCCAAGTTAATGCTCTAATAAAAATCATAAAGAACCTTATAATTAAGCATTCCTTTAACCAAAGGACTATCACCTTTGGAGCCGGTACTGCGACTTTAACTAGTATTTTGAAGCTTCTAACGATTTTTGGCACAATACCTTTCTATGTGCTTAATAGTGCTACACTGTTTTTATATTCTATTACAGATATGAATAGAATAAGTGTTAAACTTAACAATCTTAAGAATCTTTTAATTTAAGGAGATAAAAAGGTACCCATTATTAGGAAATAAGGATATCCTTAGTAGACAGCTAGTTCTTAAGAACCTGCCATCTTTATGCTTTCTAAAGCCAAAATCCGTTAACTTTATCGCCGATTTGGTCATCCGTTAATCGACTAATTAAATAACCTTCTCGCCAGGGCTGGTAAAGAATTCAATAAGGCTAATATAGGGAAAATCACGCATGCTTGCCATCAATGCCAGATGAACGCAAAAGCTCTAAGTAGATTTAAATTCACTCTTAAAGACGATATTAAATTTAACTATAAGGTCCTCGTTAATATTATGCAAATTAACAAGAAGCCGGTCCTACACGTTATAGATTTAGTAATATTATTTCAAGCTGCCTGCTTTCTTACACCTTAATAATAGAAAGCTCGAGATATCTGGAATGCCCTTAAAGAGTGCTAGATTAATACATATCTTAGACCCCCAGACTGGATAGTCCATGATGCTAGAAGAAACTTTGCTTCTAGCGAATTCAGGCATTTAGCTTAACTATTGTTAATTAATATTAATAAAGTCCCCATTAAGGCTTATAATAGCATTGGAAAACTTAAGCAATATCATGCCCCTCTTTACAGAGCATATAATATTATTAAGACTAAAGCTAACAGTCTTCTCTTAAAAGAGCAGATACTTTAAATGGCTGTTAAAGCAGTTAATAACTCTGCTGGTCTAAATAGTCTTATTCCTACCCTTCTAGTCTTTAGAACCTATCTAAGGATAACAAATGATTCCCCCCTAAGCTTTATAGTTGCCTAAAGAGCTAAGATACTTCGAAAAGCAACAGATAAAGCAAGACGTAGTCTTGCAAGACGCCAAGTCCACAATGCTCTTAATACCCACAACAGCCTAATAACCCTGCCTATACACACTCTTCCTTTGAATTCTAATGTATGAGTTTATTACAAAAAAGGCAGATAGACTGGCCCCTATAAGCTTCTCTTAATAAAAGGAAAGACTTATATTATTAAGATGCCTTATAGCCCTATAAAGTTTCGGTCTATAGTTATTAAACCATATATAACCTCGCTAGAGGTGGAATCTTCTTACAAGGAAGACCCGGTTTATAAGGAAGACCTGGTTTAAGGTAATAAAAATTATGAAAACCCCCTGGATAACCTAATAACTCCACTACAAAGAGGACGTGGAAGACCCTGGAAACACCCTTAAGCAAAGGCTTTTCTTACTAAGAAAGAAAAGGCCGATTTTTAACTTGTAATTAACCTCTGCGCGTAAGGAAAAATCAATACACCTAGAGAACCTTTTAAACTCTCTAATAAAGTAAAGATTAATACTTTGCTAGCAAGGAATGTGTTTGAATTTATAAAATTCAACCTGCAAAGGCATAGAGGTAAAAGACTCTTTAGCTTACAAATAGTAAGAGAAGTTAAAGGCAAGGCAACTAACTCCCTATATAAAAAGTTATAATATATTATCCAAGGCCATAGCGACCGTGGGAAAGAGGTTATTCTCACGCAGTCCCTAACAATTCAGAGAGCTAGTCAAAGGCTTATCATTGCCCTTGCTCCCTTATTGAAAAAGAAAGGCATCACGGTTTAGCTAAGGGATATTACCCAAGCATATGTGTAGTCATAGATAAAGCTAAATCGCACAATTCTTGTAAAGCTTCTAGCATAAATTACACACCTTTACCCGCTAGACGTTATTATAGTTATAATTAAGCCGCTATACGGAATAGCAGAGGCTGGCATACATTAGTAGTCGACGTATTTTAATCATTATTATTAAAGACTACAGATAATAACCTCTATATATAACCCTTATCTTCTTATTTCTTCTAGCAAAAGCTCGTGTTTTAGAATCATTAGAATGCAGACTAATAATACCTTAGGACTTAGTAATGCTAAGTTTTTTAATTACAAAGAGGTTAAGTTAAAAAACGCTAAATTCCTTATAAAGCTAAAAGAGAGGTTAACGATTTTAATACCGTTAATGTTCAACAGTTGCATTTTAAGCGAAGTTAATAATAATACCTTCTTTTTATAATAAAAGGAATAAGGAAGGAAGCTATCACAAGTTAATAACCCGACCGACCAAGCGAAATATATTGAACAGCAAGCATAAGGAGCGTATATTACTCTAATATGTTAACCTAAAGCATCTTATAATCTTTCCATTACCGCCTAAGTCCAACATCCAGGATCTGACAATGTTTTAAGGCTTAATAAAAGACTTTAATAGTAAATTAACAATTAAGACCGTGGACTTTAATATATATCTCTCTTACTAGAAAACGCCGCTCTTTATATCTTTATTAATGGTTCTTTTGCAAATAATAAAGACCTCAGCTCTCAACTAGGCTATGTAATCATCCTAGGCAATAAAAGGAAGGATAACAATACCTCTAAATTCACCCTCAGAGGAAATATTATAACATACAGCTTAATAAAATCTAAAAGAGTTATAAGAAGTACATTAGCTTCTAAGCTATATGGGATGGTTTAAGGTATTAACATTGCCTATGCAATAAGCACTACTCTGAATATTATTACTAACCGATTAAACAAGCTAAAGATTCTAATAATAATATACACTAACTCTTTCTTGCTATATAAATGCATTATTAAGCTAGGGACGATAAAGGAAAAGAGGCTAATAATTAATATTATAGCTTTATGGCAGTTATATAAAAGGAGGGAAGTGGCTAAGATACGCTGGATTAATAGCAATAATAATCCTGCGGATGCAATAATAAAAGCTTCACTAAATAAAGCTCTTAAGACCTTTATAATAAAGAATAAAGCCCAAATCCGTGTAGAAGAATGGGTTAAAAGACCTGTCGCAAGAATTGCTGCAGGAGCCGCTGCCAGAGCCGCTAAAGAATGAAAAAGTCCTAATTCCTCACTAAATCTAATGACAAATTAAGCGCCCGATAAAGAGCTCAAATTCAATGAATTCAAATGCGATTATAAGCGCCTAATTTAGTAGGATTAAACGCGGGAATTACACTCTTTGGCCCCCCCCCCCCCCCCACAACACTCTTTGCCTCTACAACCATTCGGCCTGGACCAACAAAAGTTATTTATTTGAAGGATGTTTTTTTTCGCTTTATTACTTGTTTGTTAATATCTGATTATTTGGGGCGTTTTATGCATTTTTTAGAGCAATTCCTCTTTTTCTTTAACAGAGAGAGAATTTGCAAGTGTCGGAATCGCTTATATGGATAATAGAAGGGATACGCTGCATTAACTAGGAATTATAGGTTGCATACAGAATGCACACACCTTAATTGGCTGGATTACAGGTCATGTGACCTAGGGCCATACCGTAGCCATAACACTACACCTCTGCATTGTAGCCTGCTTCTTCCCCTCTTTTAGAGATATAGATGAATTAATTATTGAACCCCCCCCCCACGGTTGTGCTGCAGCATACCTGTAACCTGAGCGTTCCCAACATTTAGTATAATTTCTTTTTATATTCTTAATAGTACTATACCTTTCCTATATTTTATTATAAATATAAATAAAATAGGTATTAAGCTTAATAATCTTAAGAACCTTCTTATTTAAGAAGAAAAAAAAGTACTTATTATTTAGAAATAAAAATATCCTTAGTAAATAATTAGTTCCTAAGAACCTGCTATTTTTACACTCTTAAAAGCAGAAATTTACTAACTTTATTATTAATTTAGTGTCAGGAAAGTCACAAGACAAGAGCGTAAGAGTACGGAGACCCACTAGGGCAAGCCATGCCCTAGCTATACATAGGTATATAAGGGGACAGGCCTTATAAAGAGATAAAGAGGCTAGTAAATATAGTATTTATATTACTAACCCTACTTATAGCTATTTAGCTTTAAGTATACTTAATTATAGCCTTTACTCTACTAGTAAACCTTTAATTATAATAAAATATTTGCTTTTTCTTATAGAAATAATAAACTATTAGCTTAGTAAAAATATTAATTTAAAGAATAAATATATAAGTAAGTAATTATATTAATATAGTAACTATATAGGTATTAAATAAACTTAATAAAAATAAAAGCAGCTCTAGCATTATTATAGTATAAGATATTATACTATAGCTAGAAACCCCTATACTTATATTAAAGGATAAAATAAAAGAACCTATAAAAATATAATAAACTCCCCTTAATAGCACTATAAGTAATTAGTATTATTAGCCTAAACCCTAGTATACCTAAATCTAAGATATTAATATATAGGCTAATAAAGAAAAAAAGTTAGACTAAGAACTTAAAAAAGCTATAAAAAAGCTATGCCTTATTTAAAAGCATGCCTAACTTAAGAAAATATAATAAGACTTAATAAACCCTTTAGTAACTATACCTAAGGAGCCTAGTTTAGCTGCTTTTCCTTAGATAAATACTCTAAATAACTAATTAATAGTAACTTACTTATAATATAGCCTTATAAAAGTATAATTAAAAGCCCTAGTTTATAAGAAAAATAGCTATAAAAACTTATAATCCTTCCTTATAGACTTAAACATAGCTTTTATTATAAATAGAGTAACCTTTATAGATAACTTAACTAAGGTTGCCTATACTAGCAGCTATTTAGTAAAGAAAGTAAAGTAATAATAAAATAAGTATATAATTATAGATAGTATAATAAACTTTAATAATTATAGCTAAAAGGACTTTATTATATAGCTAAAGAACAGAGTAATAAATAAAAACATATACTACCTAAAAGCAATAAAGTTATTACTAGAGTTATAGTAATAAGATAACTAGCTATTTATAGTATTTATTAAGATTTAGAGAAAAATAAAGGGGGAGTTACCTAAAGATATTCCTAAGAGAATTTAGATTTATATATTTATTAATAGCTTAAACTATATAATAAGAAAGTAGGTCCTTAGCTAAGAGTTCTTTAAGTCTTAGGCATACCTTATTAGACAGAGTTATAAGATAAAAGTAACTACTAAGGGTTATAATAAAAGACCCTATTCCTATAGAAAATAAGCTAGATTAATATTATTATTAAAGAATAAGTAGGGAATAAGTAGTAAGAGAGAGATAACCTAAGGCTAGCAATCTTATTCCTATTTTAAATGTAAAAAATACAGCTATATTACTCCTTATTATAAAGCACTTAATTATAAGATATATAGATTAAATAGGTATATAATAAGTTTACACTATAGTAACTATAAGAAAGCAGTATAGGCTATAGACCTAAATATAATACTAGTAACTATAGTATGTACTTAAAGATATATTATTATAGTTAAACCCCTAGGCTAAATTAAGAACTTTAAGAATAAAATTAATAACTTCTAAATAAAAATAAAGATAAAACTATAGTAAGAAGAAAGCTAGGTAGTAGTAAACGCACTATTTAACCTAAGAGTAATAAACTTAATAATATATTTAAACTTATTATTTAAATTTAACTAAAGCAGGGTAGAAGTAAATAAGGTAAAGCTAGAAAGCGCCTTACTAATAAAATTAAAGCACTAGGGTATTATTAATAAAGTAGTATAAATAATAAATAGTATAGGTTATAGTAAATTCTATTAACTCTGCTACTATATAGTAAATACTAAGGAGGGACTAATTCTAGGGATAGACTAAGCTATAAATTATAAGCTAAAAGTATTATTATAGGCATTAGATTATTAAAGACACCTAGTAATAAGGAAATGCCTTATTGTGAGGTATAGCTAGATATAAGAAGGCACGCCTAATTATACCTAATACTATCCCACAGCAGTATTAGAAGTCTCTTACTTAATAAGTAAGTATAACAAACAGAGGTCTTGCTTATAAGCTATAGGGTATATAGCTTATAATACAAGCTCTAGAAGAGAGCAGGGAACAATAACAAAAAGGTGCAAGGTAAAATATATTAAAAGGATTGTATTACC
>AFQZ01000303.1:0-49844 GCA_000222935.2 Aciculosporium take MAFF-241224
GTGACATATACAGCTATAACAGGCCCGAACGGAGGGCAAACTAGATTTAATCTATAAAATTCTACAAAAAATAGACCAAGTCCGAACCTATACATAAAAAAAAAAAAAAAAAAAAAAAAAAAAACAAAAGCACACAGCTATTACCGCTTCTTTTGCTCTTTGGCCTCCTTACAGAGGCGCTTTTGCTTTGCTTTTCGTGCCACTCAGGCGTAATTCTCCTCCTAATCGGCCTCCTGGTTAGCGTCAGTTATAGTATTATTAATACCCCTATAGGAGCTATCTCTAAAGGGAAAAGGGAGGGTTAAGAGAGGATTAAAGGAACAAGAGGAACAGGGAGTCTTAACAGAACTCTTATCCCTAGAGGGAGGCTAGGAAGGGGTAGTCCTAAGGGCAGACTACTTAAATAAAAAAGGGGGATAGTTAGCAAGAGCCCTAGCATATTCCAGGAGGCGTCTGCTGGCTATAGTACTCTCTATAAAAGTGCCTTAAAGTTAGCGCATTTTGACCAACAGATTGGCAGCCTATAGCATATTTATTATTACTACAGGGGCAATAAGCGTAACAGGGGGACCAGAGAAGACAGCAGGGGGGAGGCTCAGGGTAGCAATAGCAGTAGGGGCAGTAGCATAGGCAGCTCTGAGAGCGTCCTTAAAACAATGCCCAGCGCAGACAAATTCAGCTATAAGAATAGCCCAGGTGGCCCTACACCCCGGCGCCGCAGGCATAGCTAGGACTTCAATCGCGCGCTTAGTGGCAGTAAGTTAGTGCATATCCTTGATAGTCCGCTGCAACTTAGGGTTTACTGACAAGAGCTCCCTTTCCTAAAGATAACTCCTGTGACTTGCCTAACAAGCATAGCAAGCACAGCCGTAAGGGTTGGGGAGGCATTTAGCCTCCCCGCGGACATAAAGGTTATTTATGCAATAAATGCAGAACGCCTCATATTTAACAGTACCAGCAGTATCCTCATCGTCTGAGTCACCTATCACAACAAGACCACCATATATGCAGTTTAGGGGGGGTAGCAGGGGAGCTCCTACTGCAGCGGATATGCTTCTTACATTAAAACTATTAGCAACCGGACACTGTAAATTATACTAGGGAAATTCAACTTATATGCAGACAGGTATAATATTATAGAAGATAAGAAAACGTTTTATAGGAAAGAGAAATAACTATATTCCTAAAACAGGCACAAACAGGAGAGTTAATAAGAGCAAGATAGTTAATAAAGAAGGGACGACAAAAGATAACGTAAGAGAATCCAGGGACTAAGTTTATATTATTATGCAGACGTTAAAAATACAGGGGGCTAGTAACCCACATCCGGTTAGCAAGACAACTAGTTAAAGGTAGGTTACACATCAAACCGGCGTCTACGTATACCTAGGGGAGCTTAGGGAAGAATACAACAGAGAGGGGGGCCTATATTTCGTCATTATTACAGCGTTTTAGTAGTAAGAAGGGGGCTATATAATGGATTTAAGCTTTAGGCTTGGATCTTTATAATTAGAAGAATAACCACATCACAGAAGCCAGACTTTATAAGCTATACAAGCAATATGAGTTAGGCGCGCATATTAATATACTCTAATTTAGCCTCTTAACTCAAGCTTTACACTAGCAAATCAGACCCTATATGTATTTAGGTTTATCATACTCTAGCCTCTTTACTTAGGCTATATAATAGTAAAGGGAATAAGCTATAAAGGCAGGAGTTCTAGAAGGATTGCAGATCTTTTCCTTCTTTGCTTTCCTAAGAAGATTATTCTCATTCATAGTCACTAATACTGCAGTTGCACATTAGCTAGACCATAACAGAAGCTCTTATTCTTAGGTGTTTCGAAGTGATTCCTAATGTTCTGAGTTATTTCCTTAAATAGAATTATCTTTACTCTAAAGTATTTAAGGAAGTATATATAGGCTTTACCTTAAAGCATAATAGGGAAGGCTTTTAGGTAAAGTAAGGGGGAAACTCCTGCTTAAGAACATTTCTCTTCAAAATATAGTAACTTCTTGTTAATAAAGTCATACACTTCTCCAGAATATTATTTTTCTTTCTAGTAAAGTCTCTTAAGAGTATTAAGGGCTTTTCAATCGCTGTTAGAAAGTGTTCCGGTCAGGGTTTGTAGTTCTAGGGGAGGGTCTTCAGTTAAATGAAAATCTTTATTATTAGAGTTCTTATTATCAGAAAGTTCAAGTCATTAAATCTCTTCTCCTTTCCTAGTTGCTTTTTCCGGCAAAGGTTTATATTCCGTGTTAGGGTTAATGTTCAAGATATTAACAAGATCTTTAGAGACATTTGATCTCAATCCTCTGGCTGTTTTAACACCATTGTCATTAAGGTAATTACAAAGGGTATACTTAAGGTTATTATTAATTTTATTAAAAGTATCCTTTGTCTAATTTTCATAATCTCACTAGAAGTTAATAAGGAGATTATGCCCTTTTCCTTCGTTAAGAATGTAGTAGTTAATCGTATATATAATACAGTTATTAATCTGTTGTTTAGTAGCTGTATTAACATTAATGTTATTAACTAACTTAGTCTAATTAAAGAATAGAATTAGATAGTACTTATAAAGTTTTTAGGGTAGGGTGCTCTTTAGAAGTTCTCTTCTATAAACATCCTTTTAAAGTTGTTTATTAAAATCATCTATTTTTCCTTAGCTTAAAGACATTTTAGTGTTTTAGGCTTTATGTTTAGTACTGATTAAAGCGGTTAGCGTTGGTTCTCTGTGAATAATAGTAAAGATCTGGTTTCAATTGTAGACAAGTAATAGTTAATAATAAGGGAGAAGATCTATAAGAATTAAGTCTTCTTATAATTGTGGATGATTTAACAGTTAATGATTTAAAGAAATAATCCTTCGGTTAGCACAACATTGGAATTTCTTATAGTTATATAAGTAAAAGCATTCGGACAAGTCTCTTCTAGGTGTAACCTAACAAATCTGTAGTTATTAGCAACCACTGATTAGTATTAGTAGCGCTTAGGTTACAAGTATACTGCAGCATAAATATAGGGGGGGGGGGTTTAATATTTAATTCATCTATATCTCTAAAAGAGGGGAAGAAGCAGGCTACGATGCGGAGGTATAGTGTTGTGGCCACGGTACGGCCCCAGGTCACATGACCTGTGATCCAGCCAATCAGGGTGCGTGCATTCTGTGTGCAACCCACAATTCCTGGTTAATGCGGCGTATCCCTTCTATCATCCATACGAGCGATTCCGATAACTTTAGTTCAAGTTGGCTCAAAAGCCGCACACGATTTGCCTCTCCCGGAAATACGTGCATAGTCCTGTCCTTCCCGCTCACGGGCAGGGTAGGTACATATTCCCAACCGACAGCGGGATGAATCCAGGGTCGTCTCCCCCGCCATCCGCAGCGGCGCCCGACCTTGCCGTCTCCAGCTTGTCTGTCGTGCGCTTTAGGTTGTCATGGAGGAGACTAGTCCCTCGAGGCTGGGAGCTAGTCCGGCCTTGAAGCGGCCTTGTTTCTTCCCCTCGAGGTGTGGTGGGTCACGTAGACGGGATGTGGAGCGGGGCACGCGGTCCGGGTTATTTCCATGTTTACTTCGATTTTGTGTGCATACGTGTTGTCAATTCCAGTTTCCACCAACGCAGTTGTGCTGGCGTGACGTTTGGCCGTGTGCAGGAGATGCAGAGGCAATACACAACGACGACAACAACAACAGCAACAACAACAACTACAACTACAACAACAACAAAAACAACAACAACTACAACAACAACAAAAACAACAACAACAACAACAACAACTAAACCGCCCCCCTCCTCCTCCGCACATAAACCGACAACCTCACATTCGACCCACACCGCTCCCTCCCATCCCCCGGACACCGAAAATCACACTCCGCATCGCCAACAATCCTCCCGGGCGCCCCGCCGCCGTTCCTAAAATCAGGCTTATTCCCGCACCAGCACTCGCGGCCGTACTCGACCCCCGCAAACCGGTACCTCCCACACGCCCCCAAACACTTCTCAATCGTCATCTTCACGTCATTAAGCACCTGCGTAGCAAACACGCGGCCCTTTTCGGGTTCGGACACACAACCGTAGTACATGAAATCTGCGTTTCCCTTCCCGCCCGCAATAGATGGGGACTGGACCGCAGCAGGGGACAACTCATCCGGGGAGTCTACGGCCACTGCCGCTGCGGCATTCGACGGCGTAGAAGGCGGGAGGGATTGGACGGCCAAGAGTGTAGGCGGGGACGTCCCCCGGGGACTGATACTGTTGTCCATGACGTCACTCCTGTACAACTCCAGCCTCAGACCAGCCCCGCAGTACTGCGTCTCGTCCCCAGGACACAAGAGGCTGCAGTCCTGGTCAGAAGCCCTGACGCTGCCCGTCTTTCGCCCATTCCCGCAGTAGCACTCCCGGCCGTACTCGACCCCAAAGTACGCCGTGCCGTCGCAAAACGTGGCACACGCGTCGAGAGTCATGCCGTCGTCCGCGTACGTGCGCTCCGTCAGCGCGCGGCCCTTGGTGGCTTCTGTCCAGCATCCCTGGTAGACCCAGTGACCGATGGTGGCCCGCCTGGAGGGCGCTGTCGTGGTTGGCAATGACGGCGAAACGGGTGCTGTGGGGGGCGTATCAACCGCGGGGCCGCCAGGAGTCGAGGGTGTTGTCGTGGACGTGTTGGGTGATCTGTTCTCGACTTGGTATGCATTCAGACGGGACGGTCCACCACAGTACTCGGTCGAGTTGTCGTTGCACGGCATTTTGCAGTCTGCGGCGGGGGCGGGAGCGGCACCGGCTCCGAATGCATTGCCGCACCAGCACTGGTTGAGTCTGATATCAGCCAGGGAATACAAGGGTAAACTTGTCTGCAGGCGAGCATAAAGAAGGAAAAGAAGAAAGAAAGAAAGAAAGAAAAGAAAGAAAGAAAAGAAAGAAAAAAAATAAAAAATAAAAAAAAAATAAAAAAAAATAAAAAAAAATAAAAAAAAAATAAAAAAAAAATAAAAAAATAAAACCTACTTCGCCGCCATATTCCAAACCAGCATACACATACTTGCCCGCCTTACAAGCCTCCACACAGTTCCTCACCGTCCGTTTGTCCACCGCCCTGCCATTGGGCAGGGCCCGGCCACGATTCGACTCCGTGTAACACCCAATGCTCGTGTATCCCGCCACCCCCGGGTTCACCACAGGCCCGGCGGGAAGACCAGGCCGCGTCGTGTTGCCATCCCACCTCAGGGTATCCGCAAACAGGGACATGTACACCCCGTCGTTGCCCGCGTCTCCGTCCCCGCCGCACACCTGCTTCAGGTCCCCCCTGCAGTAGTAATTGCAGCTGGTCTCGCTCGCCGCCTTGACGGCCGGAATGGTGTTGCCGGCCCAGCACTCGCGGTGGTATTGCGTGGCACAAAACGTGTATCCCTTCGCGTAGCAGGCCTGGATGCAGGCCGCATTGGTCATGCCGTCGGTGGCCAGGATCTGGCTCTGCAGTTGGCGACCGGGCGTGTTGTCCCTGTAGCAGCCGACGTACTGGAAGCGGCCTAGACCGTCGGGCAACAAGGGAGGCGCCTGCTCGGCCACGGCGTTGCAGACAAACCCGATCATCTGTTTGCCAGAGTGGCCGTCGTTTGTGTTGATTGTCCACTCGGCGGTGCCGTTGTACGGGGCCGTGTTCCACTGGGCGTGGGCGACGTTGCAGATGAGCGTCGCGTTGGCGCTCTCACCGGGGCCGAGGGAAGTGCCCTCGGCGAGATCAACCTGGTTTAGGGCTCGGACAAGTCCCGCGACACCAAACGGGGGCTTTGACACGGTCAGCGACAGCGGGACGCCACCCTGCGGAGCAGCGTTGGTGGCGCGGAAGGTGAGCGACCGCGAGGTATTCTCGGTCACGTTTCCGAAACGGAATGGCGTACCAGACGCGTAGTCGACCCATCCCTGGCCGTCCGGCGTCTGGAATTCGAACCGCGCCATGGCTCCCGGACCAGCCGACGCCGCCACGGAAAAGGTCCCGTTGCCGCCATCCGTCACCAGCTTGACGTAGCATGAATAGGTTCCGCTCTCGGACGTGTCAAATCGGATCGTGATACCCGACGCATCGTTGGGCTGAACCGTCGTGGGAATATTGCCCAGCGTAAACTTGCCAACCGCCAAAGCGCCATCTCCGCCGTCCTTTCCATCCCAGATTTGGAACGGCCCGTCCGTGCCGGTGGTGGAAAACAGCACAGACCGGACGGTGAGCAACCCATTGCCCAGATTGGACACGAGCACCGTCTCTGTCACCCCATCGGGATCTTGTCCCGTCACGGCCTTCTTGAAGGTGACAAGGATGGGGCTGACCTGAAAGAGCGGCCCGGCGCTTTGTCCTGTGCCGGTGAGACGAGCGTGGGTGCTGCTGCTGTAGCCGACCCCTTTATTCGTCGTGTGGACGACGACATCATCGGAACATAGCCCAACACGGGACGGGGAAAATCTAGCATGCATGGTAAAAGTATCATCTGCAGCCATCTGGAGAGGAGCAGCTGGTCCCGAGACGGAAAAGTCCTTGCTCTTGGCATCGCTGAGCTCGATCCCCGTGACAGCAAGTGCGATTCGAGCCCTGCAGATGATTTGCCTGCTTGAACTGCTGCTCTTCATGTTGACCGATCCAAAGTCGACCGGCGAGGTGCAGTTGAGAGGAACATTGACAGGCGACCCGAAGCCGTACAAGTAGCCCTGGTTCGTGCCAAGGTAGACAATTCCGTTGCCGAAAACAGGTCGAGAGAACTTGGTGACGCCAGGAACGCTGAACGACTGCACCATCCTGAGACTGCCAGCCCTGGGCACAGCGTCGTAAACGCGGAGTCCAAGGCCCTGCACGTCCGAAATCCAGAGCAGGCCGGTGCCCTCGGCGCCACGGAGGGACGTGGTTGTGCCGTGGCTGACGCCAAGAATGTAGGCGTTCTTTTGGGGTGTCTCGGCCACCTTTGTGAATGCCGGCACCCCGCCGCTGCAGGAGAATTTGAGGACAACAGTCGGGTGCTGGATGACGTTGATGTAGATGTAGCCGCCTTCGAGGGGGTAGACGCCCGCGCCGGCGTACACGGAGTTTAGGTTCTCGTAAACATAAATGACGCGGTCCAGGCCATCCCTGCCATTCTTGTATCCTCCCAAGTCGTCCAGGTTGACGAAATACGTCTTGCCACTCTTGCCCGTCACCACACCCATCCTCTTGATGGCGCCGCACGAAAATTGGGCGGGAAGCATCTCCAGCGGAGTGGTCCCCAGGTCCCTGTCCGCACCGTCCAGCGCCCGTTTCTCCCATGGCATGAAGAAATCAACTAGTCGGAGACGGCCATCGGCATTAATGGTCATGTGGAGCGCCGCTTCTTCCAGCGACGTCGGAGGATTGAACCCGCCAATCGGCACGTCGGCCAGTTGGGAGGCATATCCGTTCCCGGTAGCAAGGAACATGGAGCCCCTGTCGTCAGACGCGAGACCCCCTCCGGACATCCAAACGCCGCCGCCGGCAACAGTGTTCGGGACGCCCTTCCCTTCGGTAGCCCACTTCTCGACAATCCTGCCGCTCGTCCTGTCCCATCCGATGATCCAGCCGGTAAAGTTGTACTTGACGCAGTGGGATGCAAAGCCGGCATAAATAAAGTTGCCGGTGTGGAGAAGAGCCGGACGTTGATGGTGGAGGCCGCCTTGGAACATGCGGTCATTGGTGTTGCTGGCAATGAGGCCTTCGAGGTCGACGGGGAAGTTGGGCCGCTCGGAAAGGTCATTCACGTCGAGCGCATGCACATAGTATCGTCCATTGGGTTTGCCTTGCGGGCCGGTGACTTTCTGGTCGAGGTAGGTCTTGGCAGTCAGGTAGAGGGTGTCGGTCGCAGGATCAATCACACCGGTGGCCGTCACGCCAACGGTTGGATTGATATCAACGCACCCGTCGAGATCAGCCGTCAGGAACGGAATGTGAAGATTTCGCGAGGCCACAATCTGTCCCGTCTTGGCGTCGAGTTTGTAGACGTTGTTCTGCGTCGTGGCAACGTAGACGTACTGTTTGTCGCTGCCGCCGCTTGGTGTGTACACAAGAGGTTGGCAGAAGATTTGCTCCGCCTGACCATTGAATGTCCCCGACAACCTGGTTCGAAACAATTGGCCAAACTGATCGCTGGCAACGATGGCCGGGTCCATGTTGTGGTTTCTGAACAAAGCACAATGTGGTCAGCCAGGGTCAAGAGACAAGCAGAGACACACGACCCATAGACTATAGACCATGGACAATATCGCAAAAGACATGTCTCCGCGCTCAACTTACGTTTGATAGCCGGCTCTGGAGTTGTCACCTCCCCAGGTAATGGTGTCGGTCTCTGCCATGCCATTGACCAGACGCACCAGGGCCGCCGCCGCCGCCGCCGCCGTGATGACCCACGCACGAGGAGCCATTAGGACAACCATGACAACAAAGTATCCTGGCTCACAAGGGTGAAAGCACGCGGCCTAAAGGACGGGCAGGACTCATGAGAGAATCCAAGTCATGATGTATCCAGGCTGCAACACCGCCCTCCCGAGGCCAGCAGGAGACTTGGTCAATCTTGATGACTGATGAACATAAGCTGCCGGCACAATCACCAGTCCACATAGTATGTATGTACTCTGGTGAGTGTCTTACAATTGCCGACGTATCCAGTGGCCATCCGACGTGTGGATGCTGATCCGAGAGTCGTGCCTTTGCCTCCATCTGGTCGCCTTTTGCGTCTTGTGTTTACTATTCCGGCAATCGACTTGCGCTAAGACCTTGTCTGGCCCAGATGGATCCGGTGCTACTCGACCTCCTTGCATTGCATTCATTGTGGCGCCGTTGCATCGTCAAGGTCCTGGTCAGATCAAGACGATTTCGTTGGCTTTTCCATTCGCTCGCGCCCAGGGACAGGAACAACGGGAGCTATGAGGCGACTTTGAATCGCAACGGCGATGGCGCTTCTCGCATTCTCGGTAAGCAGTCAGAGTAACCAGATGGCGGGAGGAGGCAATGGCGGGCGGTGGCAACACGAGAAGAAGAAGAAGAAGAAGAAGAAGAGGTCATTCCATCGCCGACATTGTCGTGGTCACGTCGCGTTACATTCCATTGCATTCCACGATGGCCCGTGTCTCGTAATTTGACACATCCATTGTGCATGTGTGGGTCTGGCTTCGGCCCAATGACAAGCGGCGCACATCATCAATCACATGTGCCTGCCGATTTGTTTAATTTGCACGCTTCCATGACGGCCGAGCAATGAAGTCGTGCCAGAAATTTGTCATGGTCATGGAGATTGGCCTACAGCATGATTTTATTCCATAATTCCAACATGACCAGGTAGTCTTATCATTATCATGCGGTCCATCCTATCCAGCCGCATCGACCTTGTTAAAATTCGTAGATTTTTGAATCAATAGACATGTTGAAAAATAGACATATATATGCAAATTTTGTCCAGTCCAATTAATACGAAATATTTTGCCATCATCACATTATATTTGTTCCATGTTTTGGTTGTACTTTGCCACATGGTATGTCATGGTCTGCACAGAATATCACGACTCACATGGACAATGCATCATTGGGCATTCCTTAAAAGCCCCCCCCCCACATTCCATCGGGTAATAGAGGCCATATTGACTGGTGAGTGAGTCGCTGAATGCCTGCCCTGGCATCTGTGTCGTCATAACCAGAGTAGATGCTTGACCCCCCCAGTCTACCAAAAACAAGGCGCATGGGGTAAGGGTTATCTGCCGTCAGGTTCACCAGCGCGCATCTACCTCCGTAATAGGACGTGGATAACGGATCGTTTGGAAAGGTTATGGGAGTGCTACGTGACCCAACAATGTCTATCTGGTAGTCAAAAGCATGGCTCAGCCCATGCCCGATCAATAAGTCAGCATCGTTATCTGTCTGGAGACAGAATCTGTATTAGCCGGTTAACAGTGCGACATAATATCCAAAACAAACAAGGGTATAATTCTTGCCATTTGCGTTGCCCATCATGCCAGCATTGAGGTCCCTTGTTGTGTAGCCAGCGTACTATAGAAATATATCCCCGGCACACGGCACATACATAGGCAGTAGCATTGAGGTAGCTTTGTAGGTACCTATCATGGCGACCAAGGTCCAGTGAAATATATATCATGCTTATACGTGCCATCTGCATAGGAGTCTGTGGAAGGTACTAATCAGGACCCGGTTGAGGGGGGTGGCAATCGGCTTCTGTGCCCCTGCCAACGGTAGTACAGCCGTACCGCCAAGGATTATTATAATAAACAACGTCAAGGCCTGAGGCGGAAGACGTTGATGCAGCACTAGACGTTGACGTACTAGTGGAAGATGCCGAAGCACTAACAGACGCGGAACTGGAACGGGATGATTGCGGAGGAGATATGCTTTTGTGACGACAATGACGTGCTTGTGGTAGATGCGGCACCCGTGCTGGAGACGGCGGTTGTAGCAGCGCCACTAGATGTGGTCGTCGTAATCGAGGAAGCAGTAGGCAATGATGGTGAAGACGAGGACAAGGATGTCGATGTTGGACCCCCAATTACGACAAAAACTGTTCTACTACAAGGGTGGGTGCAGCCAAAGGCCGGTGGCACAGCAAAAGTACCAGGAATGATCCCTGTGGTGATGATTGCAATATCAACAACATCAGGAGGGATTGATTATACAACATCAAATTTTTTTGTACACGGGTGCGTGAAGTCAGAGGCCGGTGGCACAGAGAAAATGCCAGGAACACTGCCTGTTGTAGTGATTGTAACTTGGACATCTGGAGGAATTGATTTTGTAGATTCGTCGGGTATAGTAAACAATTTCTTAGTACAATGGTGCGTGCAGTCGGAAGCCGGGGGGGACGGTAAACGTGCCAGGAACGCTCCCTGTTGTAGTAATTGTAATGTGTAATGTCAACATCCGGAGGATTTGACGTTATAGGCCGATTAGGTACAATGTAAATCTTTCTCGTACAAGGGTGCGTACATGCAGACGACGGCGGCACAGTAAAAGTGCCAGGAATGTTGCCTGTCGTGGTGATTGTGACGACGACGTCAGGAGGGACCGACTGTGATGTGGGTAGCGGCGACGGGTTTTTTACGCCGCACGCCGTAGAAGTGCTTTATTTAACAAACCCGACCGTTGGCTTGAATCCGCGCACAAGGGCACGAGGTAGGGTACATCTCAGCCTTCTCACCTCGTGGTTGCGGTGGTAACGACAACCCCCGAACAAACGTGGTACAGTGGCTGGACCGCCACAGCAGGTCTGCAGACGAGATTTCTGGCCAAATCATGGTCAATCAGGAGACCCTTTGCCACCTGGACCTGGATGAGCAAGTCAGTGCAGTAGATTATGCTCAGAAAATAAGCCGCGGGCTTGATTCTGACAGTGGAGCAAAATCTTGCGTTGCCATTGACTGATGCTTACCTGAAATTTGTCTCCTTGCTCAAGGCCTTTATAATGATCAAGATTCTCTGTATACATCTGTCCCTAGCATGTCTGTACACAACAGATGCTTAAAAAAATGTTTCTCATGTACTACAGCTGAATCCAGGGTCCGTTTTTGGGGCTTAATTCAGGGTGAACCGGGCCAGTACCGGTTGCTAACCCTTTATCTAGGGCGGAAGCACCTTGACCGCAAAAAGAAGATGGAGAAGGCGACTTTCTTGTCGTCTACTGTTCAACACAGTGTTTAAAAACCTGTGATTCATCCCGAACTGACTACTAGTACATCTTCTGTTGTACCTAGCTTACGCAGGCTGCATCAAGAGCCTGACCGTTTTTCACGCAAAATCCTACTCCAATATTTCAATTTGGACCCTGCCGTTGTCGAACTTGTTCATCTTTTTGAGTTCACGACGGGAGGACGTCGCAGGCACTTCTTCGTACGAAGTGAAACTTGGCAAGACAGGGGATGCTCTCTGACTCTGATGCAGTGACGTAGCGACAGCAGGGGGGGGGTTTCTTTTTTTGTAAAAATGGGGTAGTAACTCATCCCTGATCTCACCTGCACGGGGAGGATTCTGTGGAATGTGAGGGTCGAGCGTACGCCTGCAGCAATGTCATGTCCCGCCGCGTTATTGCTAGCCGTCGGCGTAACGGGCCTGAAACCGAGCACCACATGTGTTTTCGATCCATCTGATGGACCTATCCGTGATCACTTGGACGATCCCTGCCCGACTCCAACGAGAATCAGACTTGTGTTTCGCTCCTTGGTCGCTCACGACTAGCATGCATCGTGCCATTCTCGTTTTACACATGTTTTGATTTTACATCTTGATACTGCCCTACTTTCCGTTCCCGGCACTCACCAACCGGCAGCTTGGGGACGCCTCATTTCAAACTCATGACCTCGCCGAGTCCTCGTCCTACAGCGGCCAAGGCTGAACAGCTAACGGCGCCCATGCGGTTACCATTACCGAGGCGACGTCGAGTTTCAACATTTGGCGATGACCAGAACGGACGCATTCACAAAATACTGAGCACGCTTCGAGAAAACATGACGGTGACTGAGCGTGCCTGATCATCTGATTCTGCGATCCATGTAATACAGGTCATTTCGTTGATGTCAGAGCCCGTCTCGCATGTATAAAACAAGTCGAATTGCACGCCGGTATTGTCCTTGTACTCCATTTCATCTTTTACCCGGATACGCACATACCAGAAATAAAAGAGTCGGAGAGAATGGGGCGGGAAGACCCTGCAAGGCGCAAAGCCGGCACATCATTTCAAAACGACCAGATCCGGCACCTTGAAGTATTGATGGAGGGCTTGATTGGCCACACCATGGCAAAAAACAGGATTTGATTCTGCATTTTTTTTTCCCAAGATACCTCATCTACCGCATGCCGGTTTGCGTTTTCGGATGGGGAACCAAGGCGAAATTCGTATCTAAGCTTAGCCTCTGGTTTGGCCCCCAAGACCGTGTCTGTGATATGTCGATTGATCTTTTGTGTCCCCAAACCTACGATTCTTGTCAAAGAGCCCCAGCGGGTATTTCCATACTTGACCGCGGCAGATCGAACAGCGTCCGTCACGCACACGCGCTGCAAGCTCGGAAAATGCCACGGCCATCTGTCCACGTTTGCTACACAGTGCTCCTTCTTTACCAGAGACATCCTTCGAGGCTTCATCTTCCGCGAGGCAGAGTGGGCGCGTTTGAGCCTCGGTGAACAGGCAAATCAAGGGTTTTTTTTCGGCGTCCTACAATCCGCGTACCATCCTTCACCAAGGGGTTATGTCATGGCTAGGGAAATTTCTCGACTCGCCCACCCTATCAAAGAGCCGCCTGCGTCCCTGACCAGGACTCCTAAGCAGCACCTTCACAGGTTTCAACTGATGCAGAAGAAATCGGCAAATGGCCTCACGTTTCCCTGACGCAGGTCAGCTTTCCATCCACGGGTTAGGGTTAGGGTCAACGACACATACTCATCCTGATGTCAGGTGCTTGTCCGGGCCTGGTACGAGTAGATGGCCGGTCAACGGCGATGGAAACCATGTACATTCTTTGTTCCCGTCGTCCTGGCTTATGCCCGACTATCCCATCCAAGTCCCGACAACGGCGGGACGACCGGCGCGGCGCTACGACTCCACGCCCGGTGGCTTGCACCGACAACTGCCCATCCGCCCGGCCGATAGACAGGCTAGCGCGGAACTGCCGTCATGAAACGTGCTGCATGCTTGTCGGTGCACGATTGATCGGCATTGCAGAGGGAGTGTCCCTCCGGGGGCCCTGCCGGGGGCCGCCTGCGGCGAGCTCCCGCCTACGGCGGCCACTGCTACTATTTGATTGACGAGGCTGCTGATCACACTGTATAAATGCGCCTCTATTTGTACCCCAGCAGTTATCTATTCAATGGTTTGAAATCTTCGCCCCACACTTCATGTTGGGAGGCACAGGCTACAATATGCTGCAGCACAAAAGGTGGAGGTCTAATTCATCTATGATGTCTAAGAAAGAGGGAAAAGAGGGGTACGGTGCAGAAGTTGTGGTGTTGTGGCCACAGTACTGCCCTAGGTCACGTAACACAATGACCTAGCCAATCAGGGTGCGCGCATTGCGCGTATGACCCATAATTCCCAGTCCCTATAGTGTATTCCTCCCATTCATCAGACGAGCGATTCCAACACTTCACTCTCCTAATACATTGATCTGCATCATCATATGTGCTCTCGGATTCAGACGTACTTGGGCCGGCCGGTGCCTTGACCTGACGCAATGTCAAAATTCACATGTAGAACGTCACCAAAAACGCGCGGGCAGACGCTCATTTACAAGTCATGCAGACACGTCGTGCGAGACACGGTGCAAGAAAAAATAAACTGAGCGAGATGGCGCCTTCCATTACAGCATCTGGCGCTATTCTGTACAGCATGAGACATGGGTATATAGATATGTAAAAAACCGAACAAACAATACATGGAAATTGACCACGCTTTTTTTTTTACTAAAAAAAAAACCAGACATCCGATTTCTCCTCCTCCTCCTCCTTGCCTCATCCCACGCCTTCCGCCTCTATTCATCAAAATAAGGTTTAAAGTCGATCATGTCCAACTAACCCACGTCAGTCATCGCAAGCAAGGGACGAAAAAAGAAAGAAAGAAAGAAAGAAGAAGGAAGCAAGCAAGCAAGAAAGGAAGGAAGCAAGGAAGGAAAGATATCGCACTTCAAAAGAAAAGAAGAAAAAACTCACATAATACCCGATAGCCTTCTCGAGATACTTCCCAAAATGGGCATCCGAAATCTTGGGCTCCGCCCCCGTATTCACAAACGCCCGCACCATCTGGTCCCGGACCTCCGTAGACGGAAACCCGTCCCACTCGACAAGCGCACCAAGCACCCAGGTGTGCTTGTCGTTTTCAAGGAACTCATCGTCCATGGTTGCGAAGCGGAAGGCGTGTGTCCCGGGGCCGTTTTTGTGATAGACGAGCTTGGGGTGGCTGGCTGTTTATTTACCCATTTAGTTGGCCACTCTTCTCTCTTTGCTTTCCTCTTCCTTTCTTCTTTTCCTTTCTTTCTTGTTTCTCTTCTCTCTTCCATTCCACGTCCCATCAGTGGGGCTCCTCTCCGAAATACAAGGCGGCAAAGGAAAAAAAAAAAAAAAAAAAAAAAAAAGAACTACAAGAAAAAAACCTCCAACATACCTCGGAAAGAAACCTTGTCAGGCTCCAACATGGGCAGCCGCGTAATGTACTCATCATGGGCAGACGCCGCCACAAAGGTCGGCACCCTCGCGCCTTTCTGAACCACGACGACGACATTCTCCCACTCGTGGCGGTGTCCTGATGCGACGCCGCCGACGTGTTCCAGTCCGACGTCTTTTTCAAAGTAGTGCTCGTACCTTGAGGGATTCGTCAGTCACTCTTTCCTACAATGGAAGGATGAAGAAGAGGAGGGACAGAAAAAGAAAGAAGGAAGGAGTAGGTAAAAAAAAAAAAAAAAAAACGAACTTACATATACGCGCACCACCCATTATTGCACCTCCCACGCACATAAACATTCTGATTATCCAACAGCTCCCCGCCGCGGCACCCCCCCGACGTGTTGGACTGGTGGCTAGCCCTCAGCCCCTCGGCTATCTTGCCCTCGGCATCCACAGCCGGCACGTTGTAGCAGCTGTCCACGTCGTAGTCCAGCAAAGGCTGGTACCGCAAAGCCTCAAAGGAGGCGTTTTGCGGCAGCGCATGGGGGATGAACTCGGGATGCGCCGCGCCGACGGGGCCCTCCCCGGCACCGCGGAGAGGAGCCCCGCCCTCGGTGGTGGTGTTGTTGTTGTTGTTGTTGTTGTTTGGAAAGGGCCGGCCGCTGTTGAGGCTGGACAGACGGGTGCGGGGTTGGCGCGGGAGCGCAATGGCCGATCCGGAGATGGACAGCGTCGCGATGAGGCTGAGGGAGGCCTTCATTTTTTTTTATTTTTTTTTAAACTTTTTTTTAATTTTTTTTAAATTTTTTTTTAAATTTTTTTTTAAATTTTTTTTAAATTTTTTTTTTAATATATATATCTTCTTCAAACAAGAAAGATGGATGAAAAGCAGCAAGAGGGGGGTGAGTCAGAGCAGAAGAGCAAGAGATTTCGTGACGCAGTATCAGCTGTATGTGCTTTTTGATGTGGCATGAGATGTCTCCTGGGCAGTGGTATGAAACGAAGCGGATGTGTGTGTGAGATAGACAGAGGGGGGAAACTGGAAACAGCGGACAAAGGCACAGACGGCCTCTCTATATAAGAAATAGCATTAGACTTTTCCATCGCAAATCACCTGGTACATTTCTTTTTTTTTGGTTTTTTCTTTCCCTCACGGCCGAAACGTAAGAAACGCCTCAAAAGCTTCGCGCGATCCATTGTACGCCTGTGGCGTACAAAAGGACTACTGCAACTCTACCTAGGTACGTACTAGTCAGAAAACGTACGCCACGAGGCTCTCTTCTTCACCACGAGCAGAGCTTAACGACACATCACCGCACTTTGACCCTCGGGGCGGTGCAAAAGAACCTTGATCTGAGTTCTGCGAGGTGCAAGTTCGATTGATATCGGTCCTGACGCTCGACGACGCCCTCCAACTTACTTTGGGCGCGCTTCCATCGCCGGCGTCTGTCATATAAGTAGGTAGGGACATAAAAGGGACGTACAGCTTCCATCTCGCCCGAAACAGCCAAACAGAGAAGAAGCTGGTTCGGATTGGTGGCATTGCTGTGTCGTGAATCGGTTGACAAGACGTAGCAGTGCAGTGTGGGAGCTACACATATTCAGAACCTTGTTTGTGCCAAGGTCCTGGATGCTTACAATTTGCCGAGGTTTTCAGCTTGACATTTGGCAATCCCGGGGTGAGAGTACATGGAGAGCATGATACTGGAATTTACTTATTTTTGTCTTGGTAGGAAAAAAAGTAAATCACTGCTTGCTTCCCCGACGACTGCGCGCATGCCCAGGCCCCATGGTAAACCAGGTGTACCCAAGGTTTCCGACCCAGATTTAGGTATGAGGAAAAAAGCTTGCTGTCACAAACCATCTGTCTCGAGGCGTGCAGGACGGATCTCTTCTTTCTTCTTCTGCCTCTTTCTTTCCTTCTTTCCTTCTTTCCTTCTTTTTAAAAAAAAAAGAGGCTGGAAATGATTTTAAAAAAGGCCATGCAATACAGTGTGAAATGATGATCCATCTTTGCGCCCAAATCCTACCAGCCCGCAAAATGTCACCCAAAAACAGTCTTTGGCCGTTCCTGAAGCTGGCCATCTACGATAATATCAACCTTTTCGTTGTAAAAGCACAACAAGCCTGCTATGGATGCACTCTCGTGGGTGGCATGTCTGTAGTACCACACCAGGTTCTTGTGCTCTTGCCCATCGACGCATACGTGATAGTACGCAGCGTCTCCTTTGTAGGGACAACTCGTGGTGAGTTCGCTCTTTCGCAACACTGTCTGGTCCACGGCCCCTGGCGATACATAGTACCGTACGGGAAGACCCGTTTCGTGAAGGTGGACGGATGAGACGGCCTTGGCAAGGGTCTTGCCTTGAAGCTTGACCTCGATGGATCGCGACGATGCAAGTGTTTCTATACGCTTGAAGGGATCTTTGGGGTGGACATACACTGGCACGTCTTCCTCGAGCCATTGATCTAAGTTTTGACAAGACATTATTTTTTGTAAAAAAAAAATTTCACCTCGAGTTAGCCCATTGCAATAACTCTTCAGGAAGTGCAAATCGAATAATCTCGTACCCATGGATCCAAATTCCAGTCGCAGGAGACCTGAAAGAGCCCCAAGGCTTCTATCGTCGGTGAAGCGAATTACACGATCTGTCTTGCGCTCTTTGGCCCCATTTCGCGCCGGGAAGGTTACCTCCACCAGGGCGGCCCGCGCAACGCCATCGCTTCTGATGAGCTGTGTGTCTCTATAAGAGCAATGCTTGAGTTCGCTCAAGGGAAAATAAAACTGCGGGTAGCCGTCGTGCTCCCACACATGGACTGCTTTCGTCGTGTCGACAATGGTCACATTGTTGTGAATGACCCGGACCCGTCGCGATGCCGGATATACTTTTCGAGGACCATTTGTGAGGATGTACCTGGCCAGATCGGCAAGACTATCCGAGGTGTGAGCGCAAACGCGGTACGGGTGGAACCGATTATAGACTGTCCGACTATAGCAGCAGTTGCTGGCAGGGGGGTAGTTGTGGCCGAGGGCATACTTACTCTGATCCAAAGGCACCCGGACGCGCCATTGTCTTCTTTGCCTTGTGCGTGACGAGGTTGTGGTTTTGGCAATCGAGCATGAACTAGCCTTGCGTACTGTACAGCTGTATGAGGGAGGACCTTGGTTGACGGAACAAAAAACAAAAGGAAAATAATGACCGGGGTGAAAAAAAAAAAAAAAAAAAAAAAAAAAAACCTTGGCCATGCGCAGAGGGAGATTAAAATGATGATGGATGAGTTCATGTTTGACATGGGATGATATTTGGGGGGGCATGTGCGGACCGGGAATTATCGTGCACACACGCACACACACCAGATTGGACCAGACTCGTTGCCTCCCTCCTCCGCTGCTGCATCCATGTTCAAGCTGCGCAAGTCAGCACTACCCCGCAGGGATCTGGTCATCTCTTATTCGCATGCGCAGCCGATTCTTCATGACGCAACTGCTCGGTGCTTTTGATTTGAGCCTTGTGTGGCCTGGCCAGGCCTGACCAGGCCCCGTGCATGTATGTACGTCCTTGGCATTCGTCGGCAGATGTATTGTGCGTGACAAAGTTGAGCAGCCAACGCCATGGAGCGTGTTTTTTGGGTTTTCCCCTTCTTTTTATTAAGCAAAGCAAGGCACAGCGGTTTGGGGCGTCGTGCGTCGTCTGACCTTGGCGTTTGTTTCAACTTGTTGGAACCAGTCGCGCAATCGCACCGCAAGGCAACCACATGCCACCAGAATGCATGGCCGTGTTCGTCCTTGCCTGGCTGTTTCTTGGTCGACCACGCCGTCTGGGCACGAATGAGCCGGGGTTTCATTCGATAGCAGCACCCTGAGATACAATCAGTCTGCTTGGTCAGTACGACAGACAAAACAGTGCAACGAGAAATGAAGTCGAGTGGAGGCGACGAGGAAGGACGACCGTGTTGTTTCTGATGGGCCGCCTTGTTTCATTTCATGCTTGTCACTTGGATTGTTGGATTGTTGGATTGTTGGAAAGTGGAAGGTGCATGTGGGTCGCAGATTCGCAGTTTCCATGCTCGCCCGGGCGTCTTCTTCAGAAAAATCTGCAGGCAATACCAATACCATCCATGATCACTTCTTGATTTTTGATCCAAAAGCTCCAAGCACACCGACAAGGCAAACAAGTTCAAAAACTTGCGTCAATACCCGACATGGACTGGGCTCCACCGCCGGTTAAGAAATCAGATGACGGATCACACGCCTGCAAAAGAAGCAATGGATTGAATTCGTCCACGTCGCCCCGTCATGCAAGGACCGTGGATCGTCCATTTTTCCATACCTGACTTTGACGCTTCAGATCTGGACGTACGATGCTTACCGTGTACCCCATCCACCCAAGTTGAGCACAGGTGCCATCTTTGTGCGAGACATTTGAACGGTACAGTCATGACGTTATGCCCACATGGAGGAGGCCATTGTCAGCTCGGTCCACATGGCACAGCCTCCCTCTGTTTATCTCTCTCTCTCGGCCTTGCACGTCAGGCATTCGGTAGGCAAGGCATGGTTGAGTTCGAACAGCCAAACGCTTTGCTGAAACGTGATTTCCACGGCGGCCCCAAGCGGTGGCGGTGTTGGACCCGTTGCGCGATTTCGCCGTTTCATCGTTTCAGCTTTCGCACGCCATGAGCAATTTGACACCAAAAATATAACACGTGGATCTGAAGAGGCATCGATTTTTTTCAAACCCGGTGGGAACCCGGTGGGAACTCGGCACATTGGCTCAAGATGGAAACTGAAGAAATAGGACTTGGAGCAGCACATCCCACTCGAGAGGTTGACCCGCGAATTTCATGTCATGAATGCATGCACATCAAGTCTCCTCATGGTCGGAACTTGCCTAGTGTACCCAGAGAGACAAGAAGCGGTGTTTTCTTTCATTTTTTTTTTCAAAACATCGGGCCTAGTTTCCTTGATGCCAAAATACAGAGTACGAGAGCTCGTTCTGCTACCTCATTATATGAGGATGAACCGTCGGGCAATCTTGACAGAGCAGAGGCAGTGAGAGTGAGATGCGAGCACGCACCGAGAGGACTGCAGTCTAGGTCAAGGGAGTAGCCAAGAGTGGTGCAAAAGACGGTAGTACCGGCACATGCGGTTTTTTTCATGAGCAGGGCAATGGACCTCCTGTGTGTTGAAGAGACTACTCTCGTCAAACAAGATGAAACAACAGCCATCCTTTATTTGGATGAAGCAACGAAACCAAGCCAATCAAGAAGAAGGGTCGTATCCGCGAGATAGCCCACAAGGTGGGGGAGCTCATCAATTCAAGCATCTTGTCACGCGACGGAGCTCCAGACATGTCATGACAGCCCGCCCATCCTGCACCTTCCAGCCACAGCTCGGTTTCCAAATGGAACAACATGCCGTCTACATGTATCACTCACTCCTAAGCTTAGGCCGTCGGGATTCTTGTCCACGGGGAGATTCAAATCGTGAAGGAATGCCAAGATGAGCGACGTTTGGGATACCGTCAAATGCATTCAGCTGAACATGGGCTTGCGACGACACATTCCCGTCAGCGAGAGACCAAGGGCCCCTCCCCTACCAAGACAAACAGCAAGCACGCGTTTCGGCAACACTTGAATAGGACAAGCCAAGTCCGCCACTTGACGACCCGACCCTTCATACACGAGTGCCTGGGGAGCCGGCCGCGGCAACCGGACCTTGCATACTTGTTGGTTGCTTCGGACATGTTTCGGCAGCTTACCCCACCTGATCTACACTGGCAGGCAGGGTTGTTGGGGGATATCTTGTGGCAAACGGCAAGGAGACTGCAATGTAGCGCGAACAAGGTCCATCATCTGTCCTGGCCCCTTTCCAACCGCTGCGTAATTGCTTGATGGTCTTTGGACTCTTTGGACTGGCCGAAGCCGAAGCCCGTCTCCACTTTGGACGACCCAGCCTGGATGGGACCTGTCCCCCCCCCCCCCCCCTCGGCTAGCACCAGAGAGTCCAGCCTCACAAATGTTGCGGGCAACAAACAACATCCAGAGCTCGAGCACACAGATCACGATGCGGTCCACAGTGCTAACCAGCGGCCTCGGACTCCTCCGGTCAGCTGGAACACGATCAACGGCTATTTTCCAGGCGCCGTGGACAGCAGCGGCGACTGCCTCGCGTACGGGAGTCCGGTCCACACGGCAGACTCGTACTGGCGCCACCCTCGTCGACTCCAGCACAGCTACGTCGGCTCATGGCCAATCTGAAGCCGTCGCCGAGGCGGCGAGACGGATCAATGCTGCCAATATCCTCAAGGACGCTGTCTCTGCTACCGGCCCGAGACAGAACTGGACGAGAGACGAGATTGCCGCCATTTATTACCAGCCACTGCTGGAATTGACACATCAAGCTGTACGTTCTCGCCCCGCGTCTCGTGAGACCTGCGAAGAAGAGGCAGGCGGCACAGGTCCGAAGTTCTCGGCTAACTATTCTTGTCCATCTTGTTGCGTAGAACTTGCTTCATCGTCGATTTCATGCCCCCGGCGAGGTTCAGCTCTGCACTCTCATGAACATCAAGACGGGCGGCTGTACCGAAGACTGCTCCTACTGCGCCCAGGCCACCCGCTACCAGAAGGGCACAGGCCTGGAAGCCAAGAGGGTTGAGACGGTCGAGTCTGTCCTGGCGGCGGCGAGGACGGCCAAGGAAAACGGAAGCACGCGGTTCTGCATGGGTGCCGCATGGCGAGACATGCGCGGCCGCAAGAACAGCTTGAAGAACATCACGGAAATGGTCAAGGGCGTCAAGGCCATGGGCATGGAGGTGTGCGTGACGCTAGGCATGATTGACGGCGAGCAAGCCAAGCAGCTCAAGGAGGCTGGGCTGACGGCCTACAACCATAATGTTGACACGAGCCGCGAGTTCTACCCCAACGTCATCACCACGCGGTCCTATGATGACCGACTCAAGACGCTGGGCCACGTCCGCGACGCAGGCATCAATGTGTGCTCCGGCGGCATCCTGGGCTTGGGCGAGTCCTCCGAGGACCGCGTTGGTCTTCTTCACACGGTATCTACCTTGCCGTCTCACCCGGAGAGCTTTCCCGTCAATGCCCTGGTGCCGATCAAGGGAACGCCCCTCGGCGACACGACCCCCATTGCCTTTACGAGCATGCTGCGAACGATTGCGACGGCGCGGCTCATCATGCCCGCGACCATTATCCGGATTGCGGCGGGTAGGAAGACCATGTCGGAGGAGAAGCAGGCGCTGTGCTTCATGGCTGGCGCAAACGCCATCTTTACCGGCGAGAAGATGCTGACGACGGACTGCAACGGATGGGACGAGGACAGTGCCATGTTTGGGCGTTGGGGGTTGTCGCCAATGAGGAGCTTTGACAAGAAGGCCGTGGGGGGTGCGGGTGACATTGATGCTGCGAGGTTGTAGAGATCCATCATACTAAATGAAAAAAAAAAAAAAAAAAAAAGTCTAAAATAAAAGGGCACTGGCTCTACCACGAGTGTGTCTATTCTATCCTATAGTTTACTCGCAACACGGACTTGGGTCTCCTTGTCCATGGTCGTGTCCTCCCCCCCTCGCGACCTCTCAGACGTCGTCCTCGCCACCCCCTCCTCCCGCTCTCCCATCTGCCCCAGAAGCCACTCCTCAATGGCCAAGCACAACCCCCGCACCTCGGCCGCCGTGTTGGCAGCATGAAGGCAGACCCTCACCCTGTCCGTCCCCGGCGGCACCGTCGGCGCCACAATCGGCCGCACGACGTACCCCCTCGCCTGGCAGTGCGCCGCCAGGTTCCGCGCGCGGCCCGAAAACAGCGGGATGATGGGCGACGCCGGCGGCGTGGCGTCGACGCGCAGGAGGTGCCGCGGGGGGTGGCGCCTCTCCGAGAGGGCGACGAGCAGCCCGTGGGTCTGGGCGATGCGCGCCGTGAGGTTCGCCTGGAGGGCGGATGCCTGGCCGGTGGCGAGGAAGTCGTAGGCGGTTTGGATGGCGGCCAGGAGGGGGAAGGGCATGGCCGTGGTGAAGATGAGGGGGCGGGCGTAGTTGATGAGGTAGGCGCGGGTGGTGGGCGTGCAGAGGACGGCGGCTGCATGGTTTGTTTGGTTTGGTTAGCAAGAGGGGCATGTATGTGTGGGCTTTATTTTTGTACAAGGGGAAAAATAGATATAAAATAATAAAATAATAATACTATAATAAAATAATAATACTATAATAAAATAATAAAATAATAAAATAATAAGAATATAACAATAAGAATATAATAAAAAAAGAAAAAAGAAAAAGAAAAGAAGAAGAAGAAGAAAAGAAGAAAAAAAGAAGAAAAAAAGAAAGTATGTAGTGACACAAGGGGCTTCGTACCTCCTGCGCAGCCCATGGCCTTGCCAAACGTGTGCACCCGCGCCCAGATCCGCGCCTCGAGCCCCAAGAGACTGACTAGGCCGCGGCCGCGGTGCCCCATCCAGCCCGTCGAATGGGCCTCGTCGACGACAATGTAGCCGTTTCCGCGCGGGAGGCAGGCCTCGACGCAGTCGACGAGGCTCTGGAGGGGGCAAACGTCGCCGTCCATGCTGTAGACGGCCTCGACGGCGATGAAGATGTTGGGCCTGTCTCTTCTTCGGCGGCTCTCCCCCCCGGCCAGCATGGCGTTTTCCGTCCCGTCGTCGTCGTCGTCGTCGTCTGCCCGCGACTCCAAACCGAGCAGGACCTCCTCCAGACTGGGCAACGCCCCCGCCGAAGCCGCACCCCCACCACCACCGTCGTCATCGTCACCATCATCATCATCATCCTCGCCAAGCCGTCTCCTCACGCGGTTATGCCGAAAGGCCACGCCCCGCCCCCTGCTCAGCCGCACCCCATCATGCACACTGGCGTGGATCAGCTCGTCGTAGACGACCACGTCGTCCTCCTGCGGCGCGCAGGCAAACAGGCCGGCGTTGGCGTCGAACCCGGAGTTGAAGAGCAGGGATGCGGACGCCCCGTGAAAAGACGCGATGTAGGTCTCTAGGTGCTCTGCTAGCGGGGAGTTGCCGTCGAGGAGGCGCGAGCCGCGCGAGCCGAGGGAGAAGGCGTGCGGGTGCGGGTGCCGGAGGCGCGCGAGGTACTGCTCTTTTATGGAGGGGTGCGTCGAGAGGGAGAGGTAGCTGTTGGAGGAGAAGTCGGTGCTCGTGGTGGGGTCGTGGAGGGTGAGGGCGCGGAGGCGGTTGTGCTCTTTGCGGCGGGTGAGGACGGTGGTGAAGGTTTGGTCTAGGGGGGTGGAGGGGGTGGGGGGTTTGGACATGACGGGGTTAGAAAAAAATGAAAGACAGAAAGAAAGAAGGAAGGAAGATGAGAAGAGAAAATTGACAGCAAGAAAGGAGGGAGAGGTGAAAAGGATGGGAGGTTCCTGTGTGTTTGATCGAGGCCGGGCTTTCTAACAATGCTCGTGGTCTTGGGCTTGTTGGTGGAGAAGCATGATGATGGGCGAGGGAGAAGATGGTGGCGTGGATGGAAATGAACAGAATCTCAGTGAATCTGGTCTACTGGTCTGTTCTTGTGGCATCAATTGGTGTTTTTTTTTTCCTTTTTTTTTTCCTTTTTTTTTTTCTTGAGCTGGGTAAATGGCGATGTGTATGTGTGCATTAAATAGATACACGATCGTTTCTTCAGCTTCAGCTTCTCGGTTCAAAGCTTCTCCCGCGCCGGCAAAATGCCACTCCACCTCCACCTCGACCTGGTTCCACCCGTTGATGGATCCGTCCCCAACAAAAACATACGCGCACCTCCACCCCCGCACCGTTATTAACGTATCGACGACGGACGACATGCCATCTACTTGACAGAGTCTACAGCTCAACTGATGGTGCTTGACGGTAGGAAAGCCGTCTCCGCATGTCACCGGCACAAACCCCAGACTCGCGATGGACCCGCCCTTGGCCTCGTTGCTATGGCGCTCCTTCCGTGTCTACCAGGTGTTCGGCGCCAACACCAACGTCGGCAAGACCATCTTCAGCACCTTGCTGGCGCGGGCTGCCAAGAAGACGTGGCCGGGGGAGCATGTGGCGTTTGTGAAGCCCGTGTCGACGGGCGCCGAGGAGGAAGCTGATGACCGGTGTGGGTGTTTTTATTTTCCACCCTATGCGTACTTGGACGAAACTGGCATCCGTGATCTAACCAGCTTTGCGGCAGATGATTCCAACGACAAGATTCCATGTGTGAAATGACATTTTTGTCTCATTCTCCGTCTTTTTACCCTGGATAATAACCCAGGCTTTTGCGCGTGCGACACAGACACTTGGCTCGATTCGCGCCGGGCGTAGAGCGCAGCACCTTGTTTCAGTATGACATTCCGTGTAGCCCGCATAAGGCGGCTCTGGAGTCGGGGAGAGTACGTACGTCTTTTTTTTTTCTGTTATCAATTACTTTCAAAACAACTTTTGGCCCAAAAAAAAAAAAAAAAAAAAAAAAAAAACCGACCGTAGGCGGCCCCCGGCAGAGCCCCCGGAGGGAAAAAAGAAGAATACGGGAGAAAAGAAGAACACGGGAGAAAAGAAGAACACGGGAGAAAAGAAGAACACGGCAGGATGTTGTAGATTTTCCATTGTCGGGCGGCTTAACTAACTTGCCTCCCCCCCCCCCCCCCCGTGCCATCCCAACAGCCCATCCCATCCGATGATACCCTCCTGACCCAATGCCATGCTGCCGCCCAAAGCGCCACCCGCGGCAGCGGCGGCTGGCTCTTCATGGAGACGGCTGGCGGCGTCCACTCCCCCGGGCCGTCGGGCAAGACCCAGGCCGACTTGTACATGCCGCTGCGTGCGCCGACGCTGTTGGTGGGCGACGCCCGGCTAGGCGGCATCTCGCAGACCATAACGGCTTTCGAGTCTCTCCACCTCCGCGGCTACGACGTCGACGCGGTGGTTCTCTTTCGGGACAACAAGTTTGAAAACCACCAGTTCCTGACCAAGCACTTTGAAAAAAACCACGGCATCCCCGTGTGCAGCGTAGCGGAGCCGCCCACGTGGGACGAGGACCCGCGGAGGAACGAGGCCGCCATGCGGGAGTACTATGCGCTACAGGACTGCGACAAGTTTGGGAGCCGCGTGCTGACGTTGCTGCGTGCCCGTCACGAGAAGCGCATCTCGGACCTCGAGTCCATGGCCGCGAGGGCGAGCCGGCATATCTGGTACCCCTTTACGCAGCAGAACCTCGTTGGCATCAATGACATTATGGCGATTGACTCGGCATACGGGGACTACTTCCAGACGCTCGCACGACCGGTCCAGGGTAGGACTAAAAGAAGCGGCAGAGGCGGAAAAGAACCTAGCGGTGCTGTTCTTGATAAGCATGGCGAGGATGGCGGCGAGAAGGACGCGGAAACAGAAACAAGCCCCATGCTGCGCGCATCCTTCGACGGCTCCGCCTCCTGGTGGACCCAAGGACTCGGCCACGCAAACCCTTGGCTCGCCATGGCCGCCGGCCGCGCCGCCGGCCGCTACGGCCACGTCATGTTCGCCTCGGCCATCCACGAGCCCGCCATCTCCCTCGCCGAGACGCTCCTCGAAGCCTTGCAGAACCCGCGCCTCACCCGCGTCTTCTACTCGGACAATGGCAGCACGGGCGCCGAGGTGGCCGTCAAGATGGGCCTGCGCGCCGCGCGGCTGCGCTACGGCTGGGACAAGGACGACAAGGACAAGGACAAGGACGCCCGCCAGGAGCTGCACATACTGGGGCTCAAGGGCGCCTACCACGGGGACACCATGGGGGCCATGGACTGCGCCGACCCTAGCATCTACAACGAGAAGATCGAGTGGTACGCGCCTAGGGGCCACTGGCTGGACTACCCGACGGTGCTGTGCAGGGACGGGCGGTGGACCGTGTCGGCAGCCGGCGGAGACGGAGCTGAGCTCGCACAGCGTCTTGGTATCCCCGAACGCGGGAGGACCTACGGGTCGCTGAACGACATCTTTGACCTCGAGGGTCGGGAGGCGGCCGGCGAGCATGCGGCATACGAAAAGTACATTACTCGCACTCTCGAGGAGCTCAGGGCGCAGGGTCGTCGCTTTGGCGCCCTCATGCTAGAACCTGTCGTTCTTGGCGCGGGAGGCATGCACCTCGTGTACGTACATGTCATGCAACGAGCCCTCCCTACCAACCCTCTTTTTTTTTTTTTTTTTTTCCTTTATTACAATTTCCTCAAATCCACCAAACTCACATTCGTGCAAATAGTGATCCCCTCTTCCAACGAACCCTCGTCAACACGGTCCGCCGCTCCCTCCATCTCTTCGGCACGCCCACCACCAGGGCCACGCAAGAGGACCCCACAAGCTGGACAGGCCTCCCCGTCATCTTCGACGAGGTCTTCACAGGCCTCTACCGCCTCGGCCGCCTCACGTCCTCGTCCTTCCTGGGCGTCCAACCCGACATATCGATCCACGCCAAGCTCCTCACGGGCGGGCTCCTCCCGCTCTGCACAACGCTCGCGTCGGAGAGCCTATTTGCGGACTTCCTCAGCCCGGACAAGACGGACGCGCTCCTCCACGGCCACAGCTACACGGCCCATCCTGTAGGGTGCCAGGTGGCGCTCGAGTCCCTCCGGGAAATGCAGAGCATGGAGGCGCGCGGCGTGTGGGGCTGGGCCAGGGAACAGGGATGGGCGGCGTCCGTGTCGTCGTCCCCCGAGGGGGCGCAGGACGGGAAGAAGACGAAGCACGGCGGCCGCGACGCCGTCTGGTCCACGTGGCCACGCGACTTTGTCGAGCACCTCTCCCGCCTGACGAGTCGTGTCGACGGCGTCTGGGCGCTCGGGAGCGTCCTGGCCATCCACCTGAGGGATGAGGCCGGCGGCGGGTACGGCAGCAACGCTGCGGCCGGGCTCCGGGAGAGGCTAGCCCGTGGGAAGGAGGGCCCGGGGGGCGTGACGTGGAATGTGCATTCGCGGGTGCTCGGGAATGTGCTCTATCTCATGACGAGCCAGGTGACGGGTGAGGAGGCGGTGAGGCGCCTCTGCGGGTTGGTGGTCGAGAGCTTGGAGGGGATGTGACGGTGGGGAGCAAAATGTGTCGGGGACACGAGTGAAGCGATGGGACGGGGGAACGCAAGAAGCGCAAAAGAAGGACGACAGGGTAGAGGGGCGTACGTGGTAGCACATGGTGGACAGCACATGGGATGGAGATGAAGATGCTGCGGTTCACGACAATGTATGTGCTGATGGCCAATCAATTACATTGAGAGTGTAGTGGTGGGGTGTGCCCCCGGCTGGTGCACAGTAATTCCTTTGCTCGTGCTTTTGTAGTCATTCACGGTGTCAAGATTCTACTACCAGGAAAGGGTGTCCATCATACATACAGCCAGCCCTCTTGGCTGTTGCATACAAAATTGCCCTTCCTCGTACTTGCATCACTCACAGCATTCAGCTAGGCAATTGTGTCTACCATGTAGCCCTGTTGGCTGCTGCTGCATACAGATACAGACCTCCTTTTCCTCGTCCTCGTAGTCATTCACAGCAATGCAGCGTCTGTTCCTTGAAAGTACCCTCTCGGCTGTCGCATACCCAATTTCTTTGACTCATAATCGATAGGCATTATCCACAGCATTCGCATTCAGCAAATCATGACTGGAAATTGCGTCTTGACTGTTGCTGGGAAACAGTATCGAATGGTACAAAATAGCCCCCCTAGGTGTTGCGTATGATAAAACTCCGTTTCCTCCTCCTCGCAGCAGCAATCCACTGTCTATTCCTAGAGTGAGCCTACCGGCTGTGCACACACGCCAAAAAACAAAACAAAAAAAAAACCCTCTCACTCCGAACCACCAATTGAAACGAAGATGGCAGAGAAGAGGGGTAAAATGCCCCGACTGCGTCTCGCTCCGTCTCGCTCCGACAAAGACAGCAACCCACACTGTCCAGGACACACGATTACGCGACAGAATTTGCAATTCAAGTTGAAATTGCCCGAGGGAAAAAAAGGGGGCGTACAGGGCCTCGCCGCCACGTGGACCCTTCCCGGCAAGGAGACGCCCGCTTGCGAGTCCCAAAGGGCAGACACAAAAAAGCGGGTTGAAACGTCGCCGGCGGTTCACGGTCTGCGGCGTCCGACGCAAAAGCTACGAGGGGACGGGTGAGCAGCTCACATAGTTTGGGAGCGCGCCGCGAGAGCATCGAGCAACACGCCCCTCCTCTCGAGCAAGGCGCCGAGAAACTCGGCCGAGACGGGCACGCCGCAGGAATCGTGGTGGCCGTGGCTGTGCGGCTCCACGGCTCTCTTTTCAGTTGGGTTGTGCGGCGACGGACTCCAGCAGCTGTCCTCGGCGCGCGCGGCGCGGAGACGGCAAATCTCCTTCGTCTTGCACTCTTTTCGGCACGGCGCCTCGGCTTTCCACCCGCGGCTCTTGCGCGCCATGTACTCGTCGAAGAGGCTGTCGTTGCCGTCAAACACCTCGGTGAGGTTATGCCAGAAGGAAGGGGTGAGCTCGGCCGTGGCGTCGGTCAGGGGCGGGGAGACGACGGGGCCGTAGGCGGCCTTGGCGGAGTAGTACTTTTTCCAGACGGGCCCTTTTTGGAATCCGGCATCGGTCATGTCAGCAGTGTAGGTGGTTGCGTCGAGGACGGCAAAGGTCTCCGGGTCGACGTCGTAGACCCGAAACGCGGGGTGGCCGGACGTGGGCGTAAGGGACGGGCAGATGTAGGACACGGCCAGGGCATTGGACTGGAAGCGGTTGACGTAGTTGCCGTAGCTGATTTGGAAGTGGTCCGCGTGGGTGTGCCCGAAGAACATGGCCTTGATGGTCTTGGAGTAGCGCCTGACGAGCTGGTCAAAGTAGTGGGAGCCGTTGGGCAGGCTGTCGCCGAGGCCAAAGGGCATGTGGCCGATGATGTAGACGCTTTCGGCCGCCTTTTCGGCCGCGTCGAGCTCCTTGAGGAGCCACATCAGCTGGCCGTTGGGGTCTCGCTCCATTCTTCGCTGGTAGAGGATCAAGTTGTAGCGGTAGTACATGTTTGTGTTGAGGGAGATGATGCGCAGGTTGCCGTGGGGGTACTTTGCGGAATAGGCACCAATGGCGCGGGCTTCGTGGGGAGAAGACGTCGTCTTGTTGACCTCGTGGGCCCAGTGCTTGAAAAGACTGTCGTAGACCCATTGGGAGCGGTTGCCGACGGTTTGGGGCTCAAAGAAGTTGACTGGGTGGGCTTCGTGGTTCCCGGCAGTTCCGTAGACGAGATCGATGTGCTCGTGCATGGCTTTGTAGCAGTGATCAACTGGACTTGCGTGTTAAGAAAAAAGAAGGGAAATTCGCCGTGTCATTGTGTGAAAAAGGTTCGAATCCTGGTGCGAAGCTTACTCATGTCTTGATTGTATTTCTTGCTGGTATTATGCACGGCGTGGTCGACGAGGTCTCCCGTAAACAGCGCAAAGGCGGCCTGAGGAAACTCCTTCTTGATGAACTCGTACATGCTCTTCTCCAACGACATGGGCGTGTCACATTTGTGGTCACCGAAGGGACCAGCTGGCCGCGTCGTGTTCCTCGGAGAATCGGCCTTGGTGCGTCTGCAGGAACAACACCACAGTGTCGTCAGATCAGTCTCGGATCTCATCATGACGGCTTCCGACGGTAGGAGAAAGGGGGGCTTGGCATTTACCGGCAGCAAATAGGCTTCTTGCATTCAGTGCTGGCACCCTCCTCGTACAAGGGGTCGACGTGGACGTCCGAGTACTGAATAATCTGAAGTGGCTGCTTGCCACTCACAGTTGGCGTTTCTTTCCAGCGATCGGGCATCGGTGGCATCTTCATGGTCCACTCATCTATCGGTGGTTTGTCGCACACTCCAAAGAAGGCGATGCAAAATTGCTTTGCAGTCGTCGAGTTGATTTCCAGTGTCCGCATGACCGATGCGGCAGCTGGCAGTTCGCGCTCCACGGCTCCCTCGCAGAACTCTCTGTCATACTTCTACAGAAAGAAGAGACAAGGAACGACAGGTCAGTAGGTCGACACATGGAATTTCCTCTCAAGCGCGGAAAAGAGTGAGCTCGACGAACTTGACTACTGATGCAGGACTCTTTTGCGATTTTGAGCATCATCTCATCACCGTAAGTACTGAGTTCCTGCGCGGTCTCAATGAGGCTCTATGAACAGAGTCAGCTGAGCCACCTAGCCGGCATGCCGCGCGAGTTGTTGGACGTACTTGACAGTCATCGCAAGTCTTGGCCGCAAAAGTGTCACGACTTTGGAGCTCCCTGCGCGTCTCATGCATTCGCGGTCGAGCCTCCAATGAGCTCGGGGATCTCTCGAGGGTTTGGTATGTCGCCACGCTGCCAAGCAGGTACGCGATGAATGCTTTTGATGCAGTCCTCGGGCGCATTTTCAACCGCGAATCAGCCACCTGAGAAAAAGGAGGAAACTGGCCCCAGGAGATATGTGGCCGGAGAGTTGAAGAGACGCGAATTTTTCGAGAGGGACGTCGGAGAGCATGGCAGGACCTCGTGCTGGAATAGTATTTCAAATGATGCTTGGGATAAGGCCAACGACTTGGAATCACGCCCTGCGCTTCTTAGGGAGACGTCGCCGTGCGGTGGATGGCGCGTGGCTTCCGCGTGGCTTCTCATGTGACTATGCCCTTGGCTTGCGTTACTATTCTTGACCAGTTTCTAGTCAGCTCGCTTGACGGATTGATAGACTTTGTTTACAAACTGTGTTTCGAGTGGTACCTCCGCATCTGCTAGTTGACAGTCCGCTTCTGGCCACCCAGCACCACATGTTGCTAGATCGGCCTTGAAAATCATAGGCAGTCGTAAAGAAGACAACTCGGCAGAATCATGCACGTCGACAGACGAGACGCCCCTTGCTGCTACCGCCATCCCGAGTCTTTCCTTTTCTTCTTCATTTTTTTCTTTTCTGTTTGCGGGAAATAAACTTTGCCCATTCTCTGTTCCTACATTCCCCAACCACACAACTCTTCTTGATCTTTCTCCTTTATGTGTGTTTCTGCATGAGAAGCCGAAGGTGTCGTGGATGACGATGGCCCCTCTCTTGTCGTCACGTCACGTGTTGACGGTCCAGGTTTCCTCTCCCCAATTTCTGTCGTATTTTCCCCATTCTTTCACGTGACCCGACTTCCCCCTCAACACGGTTTCTAGAAACACAGAAATGGACTCGGAATTCTGCTGGCACCAGTTTGCAAATCAGTCTATTCTTTCTTTTCTTTCATCTTCTCTTCCGGGCTACATAGTGACCTCGGTATCAGGCAGATCTCCCGCCTCGCACAATACGACGAGGGGCCGAAGAAAGCATAGACGCCATGGACGATGGTGTGCCCAGCGACTCGCGATTCACTGCATACGGCGTTGGCGAAACACCGAATAAAACGGCAATGAGAACTGACTCTTGTCGCATTCCCGACCAATCACTTGGCGCTTAATCGACTGTGGCCGCAGCAGGTCCACTTTCAAACACGGAAGACAGCAAGAGATGGTCGGCTGAGCTGGCATCTCGCCTGCAACCACATCAATGTGTCGCCGATGAGGAGTCCCGAGCCTCCGGCCATGTCGAGTTTCCGATTGCCCCCGCCTTGTCAAGACCAAATGTAAGTACCTAGGTATGTATGTATCCATGTATGTACACATGTTCATATCTACTTCCTATGGAAACTCGGGTACGCATGTTGGTTGCCATGCAACTCCACGCCCAGCGGGACGCCACGGCCTCGTGCTGCGGTTCCTGGTCCGTGGCCCGCCATGGAGCAACGCGGCCAACAATGGAATGGCCGCTACCAGGTGGCAAAACAGGATGAAAACTCTAGTGGGCCGTCCGTTAAGCTTCGCCGTCCGTCCACATTTGTTTCCTATTTGAAAGGACCCTGCTGAGTGGTCGAACCACGTGGCTTGCGTACGACGGGCTCCAAGAAAACTAACTCGTCGCCAACAGTTGCGAGCAACTTGTAGACGTTGAAACTTGAGACGTCAAAGGTTCGGACCAAGAGTGAGAGAAGAAAAGAAACAGCAGGCCAATTGTTTCCCCAGAAATGGCAGTCTTGGAGTACGCGCTGTCGCCGTGGGCCGTGCCGGCTGTCCTCGGGCTCGTCTTGTTCAGCTACTTGTTTGATTATTTCGTCAAATTCGGGCACTTGCGAAAGATCCCCGCTCCCTTGGGCGCCCAACTTTCCAATCTCTGGTTGATGGCTGCCTGTCGACGCGGCCGGCGCTACAAGACGGTGGACGAATGTCACGCCAAGCTGGGCAAAGTGATTCGCATCCAGCCCAACCATGTCAGCATTGCCGACGACGAGGCCATACCCATCATCTACGGCCATGGCAACGGACTATTGAAGGCGTGCGTTTGTACCCAGCTTCCTCTTTTCTTCTTCTTCTTCTTCTTCTTCTTCTTCTTCTTCTCCGGTTTGGCCGCCAAAAGTCAATAACTAACCAACGGAATAATATAGCGAGTTCTATAACGCCTTCGTATCAATCCGTCCCGGCCTCTTCACCACCCGCAACCGAGCAGACCACACGCGCAAGAGAAAGATGGTCTCGGCCACCTTTTCGGCCAAGTCCATCGTCCAGTTTGAGCCCTACATCCAGGAAAACCTCCGCCTCTTCGTCAAGAAGCTCGACAATTTCATCGACGAAAGCCCTCACACGACGCCCGACGGCAACCAGAAGGAGGCGCGCACGGACGCACTCCTCTGGTTCAACTACCTCGCCTTTGACATGATTGGCGACCTGGCGTTTGGCGCACCGTTCGGCATGCTCGAAAAGGGCGCCGACGTGGCCGAGATCCGCACCTCGCCCGACAGCCCACCTGTATACGCGCCGGCGATCGAGATCCTCAACCGTCGCGGCGAGGTGAACACCACGCTCGGGTGCTACCCACAGCTGAAGCCGTACGCCAAGTGGCTCCCCGACGCCTTCTTCAGCAAGGGGCTCGCGGCGGTCGACAAGCTGGCGGGCATCGCCATCGCGCGGGTCAAGGCGCGGATCGAGAACCCCCCCGCGGTCGAGCGCCAGGATCTCCTCGCCCGGCTCATGCAGGGCAAGGACGACAAGGGCGAGCCGCTCGGCCTCGACGAGCTCACGGCCGAGGCCCTCACCCAGCTCATTGCCGGCAGCGACACGACGTCCAACTCGTCGTGCGCGCTCATGAACTACCTCGTGCTGAACCCGCGCGTGCTCGAGAAGCTCCGCAAGGAAATCGACGCCGCCGTGCCCGCCCACGCCCCCGTCCCGACCTTGGACATGGTCCGCGACATCGAGTACCTCTCGTGGGTCATTGACGAGGCCCTCCGCCACCACTGCACCTCTGGCATCGGCCTGCCGCGCCTCATCTCCGCCGACTCCCCCGGCATCACCATTGCCGGGTACCACTTCCCGCCGGGGACCGTCCTCAGCGTTCCCACCTACACGGTGCACCACTCGCGGGAGATTTGGGGCGAAGACGTGGAGGAATTCAGGCCAGAGCGGTGGGCGAATGCCACAGCGCGGCAAAAGAGCGCCTTCATCCCCTTTGGCTACGGGCCGAGGGCCTGCATCGGCCGCAACGTCGCTGAGATGGAGATGAAGCTTATTGTTGCCACGTGGGTGCGGAGGTATGCCGTGAGGCGCCGACAGGGCGAGATGCTGACGCGGGAGGGCTTTTTGCGGAAACCGCTTGGTTTGGAGGTGGGGCTTTCTCGCAGATGACACTTTGGTTCTTTTTTTTTTTTTTTTTGTTTGGATGTTTGTATATGTGTGTGTTTTCTCAAAAGTTTGGCACTCATCAGAGAGAGCTTCATTCAAGCTCATTGCATTGAGGGCGCTTGCTCATGACTCCCTTTCTTGAGCTCGTTCCTTGGCCGGGTCCTTTATGTGGCGAAGATTTAACCAGACCAGGTCCCCCGTCTGAAACCATTCTGCCGGGCGGCGAGATGATTTCGCAGCATCTTGCTGTTGTTGCTGCACAAAATCAGTAGCGGCTTGTGTTCTATCTGTCTGTTTCTTTGCCGCTGCCCGCCGCGCCAACCCAGCATGTACCGAACCCAGTATAGCTATCGTTGGTGTCGCGACTGACCTCGCGGACGTAGCCTGGACTTGGAGGTTCCCTGAAGAACGGACCACAAGGGATTCCCGCGCCGCGTAAATTTCGATATCGTATTGCTTCAACTAAGGCGTCCCTAGGATATATAAACGGGTGAGCCCTAGAGTCATATAGGCTGAAACTAGGAAGCTCCATCTGTCCATATTAGCCGTGAATCAAGTGACTCTAGAATATTGTCATAGGGCCCTAGTAGAAACTGTCCTGGCCCTGTTTCTTAATAGAGACTGCCGTTTAAATCCGTCAAGGGTTAAGCCAACGTGAAGACAGGAAATCCCCTATAGTATACAAATGATTCGCTCACAGCAGCATAACTGTCATGACTAGTATCCACTTGTTGTGCATTAGCAAAGACTTCCATATTCAATAGAACGAGGAGGAAGAAAGGAGTAGGGTTTCTCTTCTTTCCTATCTGCTTCTCTTCTTTCATGGTTACAGGTGGCAAGTAGGTAGTAGGGCAGCTATCTGCTATTCCTCGCCCCCTTGCCGAGCCGTAAGCAGGGGGCGAGGAATAGCAGACGGCTGCCATGATACGTACCACCTGGGACTATAAAAGAACGTAGGTAAATGAAGAGGAACATACACTCTACTGCTCCCCTCTTCCTACCACTTCTGTTGAATGGGTCCTCTTTGGCGGCCTCGGGTGACGGGACGTCGTGGTCCGAGTGACCCGGTCCATTGTGTGTAAGCCCTTGTTGATCCATCCCGTACTACGCACGTACATGATTCTCACCACGCGTGCGGACCTCCTCCCCTCCTGGCTGCGCTACAGGGCAGGTATTCATTCATTCTCAGCGGCCCGCTCCCCTGGGCACCTTCTCCCTGGCACGTGATGGATGAGATCAAGGGGCAGATGCCGCAATGGGCACACGATCCGAGTCGAACCAAGGATGGGGATGTATCGCATAGATGCCCGATCCGTCGGGTCGGCCGAGAGCATCAACTGACATGGTGATGCCTGCCTTTCTTTGCCTGGCCTTGTCCGGACACGGGTGCGGGATGGATCCTCTCGCAGGTGCTGCCTCTTGGGTGCTCCTCCACGGCGTCAAACTGCTTGGTTCCCGAAAAGGCAGAACGCGTCCTTGGGATAGGGCCCCTGGCGTTTGATTGTCTAGGAAGGAGGATACGGCTTGGGCTGCCGGCGGGACGTGCGTACGTACGTGCGTAGACGCTATTGTGTGGGCTGCCGGCGGCTCCCGGCGGGGATGTGCACGAACACGGGTAGGATTCCTTCACACGTCTCTCCTGCGGCACAGCAAGGGAGTCCGCCTTCGGCGGGAGCTCGCCGCAGGCGGCCCCCGGCAGGGCCCCCGGAGGGAAAAACGCCCCGGGTACATGGTGCAAAAAGAAGGAAGAGGGAGGGGAAGCAAGAGGGAGGAAAGGCGGGAAAAAGACGGTGCGTGGAATTCATTTGCTGTCAATAATCCATCCATCTACTCATCAGACCTTGGCGCCGCCTCCACCATGCTTCTCCGACATTTCGACATGCTGCCCCTCGCCGTGCATCTCCTCGGCCACGCGCTGCTTCTCGTCGCAGACCCTGTCCTGGCGGTCGGCATCCGCGTTGCCGTGCAGGCCGATCCTGTACCAGGGGAGGTCGAACAGGCGGTCCATGCTCTCGAGGCTCCGGCCGCTGGTCTCGGGGACGGAGAGGAAGACCCAGAAGCCGCCGAGGACGGTGACGGCGGCAAAGAACCAGAAGGTGCCGCTGGGGGAGATGCCGCCGTCGCGCGCGGGGAGGAGCATGTTGGGCACGGCGCGGGTGTTGCCGTACTGGTTGGCAAAGTGGAACGTCATCGCCCACGAGGTGGCCAGGGCGCGGATCCGGAGGGGGAAGAGCTCCGCCGTGAGGAGGTACTGCATCGAGTTCCAGCCGAGGGCCCAGCCGGCGCCCGAGACGTAGATCATGGCGATGGCGCCGCGGCTGGCCGCGAGCTTGGACGGGGGGAGCACAAACGTCGAGTTGGTGCCGAGCTGGGGCACGGCCGTCAGGAACGCCGCGACGTAGATCATGGACACGGCCTGCAGGGTGATGCCCGTGAGGAGGGCGCGCTTGCGCCCGACGACGTCGACGAGGAAGAGCGCGCAGGCGAGCGCCGAGATGAGCTTGATGATGCCGAAGACGGCCGTGACCAGGAGGCCCTCCTGCGCGCCGCCGATGCCCAGCAGCTTGAAGAGGTCGACCGCGTAGAGGGTGATGGAGCCGGCGCCGGACCACTGCGAGAGCAGCTGCACCATGGTCGCCATGTAGACCCGGTAGAGGTTGCTCCTGTCGAGGAGCATCTCCTTGAGCTTGCCGGCCCAGCCGACGCCCCGGGTGGCCTCGAGCTCGTGGTCCAGCGCCGCCTGGATGGTGGAGATCTCGCGTACAATGTATGCGCCGTCGGCGGGTTGCTGGCGGAGCCGCGCCATGACCTCGGTCGCCTTCTCACTCTTGCCCTGCTTGACGAGGAAGCGCGGGGACTCGTGCTGCCAAAACATGAGGATGAAGATGATGCCCGCCATCATGATGTGCAGGCTCGTCGGGATGAGCCACTGCTTGTGGCTGGCATTGGAGATGTGCACCTTGGCGCCGTAGTTGGTGAAGTAGGCCAGGACGATGCCGATGTAGACGGCGCCGGTGAAGAAGCATGTGCAGAGACCGCGAATCGACGCGGGCGCGACTTCGGCAATGTAGATGGGGCTGACGAGAGAAAATAATAAAAAAGAAAAGAAAACCCATTTCGTTTAGCTCGCGAAAACATGAAGAAGAAAAAAAGAAAAAAAAAAGGGGGAAAAGGATCGACTCTCTGAGAAACTTACCCCACGACAGGGGTCTGTCCCACACCCAGACCTGCAATGAACCTCCCTGCGTAGATGGCGCCCAAATTGCCGTTGATGCCGCCAATCATGAAGATTGTGATGCCCAGGATCCAGAGGACGCACAAACAGCGGGTGGCCATGATACGACCAATGCGATCGCACACGAGGAAAGCTCTGTGCCACAAATTAGCTCCAAGGATTCAACGACACGATCCCGTCCTTTCACATGACGCAGCGTTGCATGACAGGGGTGGTCACGCGGGCGATGGAGAGGGTGTGGTGAGCAGGGGTGGGGGGGGGGGGGGAATAAAACTCCATCAACCGACAACCACCCAGACGTCGCGTCGCTTACATGAGAGCGCCAGCCACCGACCCGATCTGCACCATTGCCGACACATTGGCCTGGATGTTTGCTTTGGCCACGACCGAGTAGGAGGCGTATTTGATCGAGGCCTTGAAATCGTCCGAGTTGAAGGCCCCGGAGATGAGGCCCTCGTCAATGCCGCGAGCGGCTCCCAAGAGACCAAAGGAGATGACGGCGAACCAAAGCCGCCAGTTGAAGACGCCCTGGGGCTCGCCCAGATCCTTGAGCCGGAAGATGTTTACCGGCTTCTTGACGCCGCCAGCCATGGTTGGACAAGATTTCTGCCGGGGCGCTGTGGGAATCTTGTATGCTTGCCGCCGAGCGTTTCCGTGTCTGTATATCCTGTTGGATTGATATTTCGGGGGCGGCGCAGAGACGGATAACACGAGACACAAACCGCGCAGGGATGGCTTCGTCTGCTGGTGTTTTTTCACAAAAAGAGAAGACAGGAACACCAGCTCCAGCCAGGCGACGCGGGTAACGTCTGCTTAATATACCTTGCACATTTTGAAAGGAATGGGGGCACACAAGCTATTGACAGTACTGCAGGGGCCCCAGACCACACCCGAGATAGGGCAGCTGCGAAATCCAGTTTGTGCAACATCATCCTAAACTCTCATCCCTTTTAGTGCCTGCTACCCCTGGTTACCTGAAGTACGCGAACAGGCCATATTTGTTTGGTTGGTAACGGTGAAGCTCGTGTCCAATGATGAGGCCAGGGATCGGCACCAGATGAAGAAGACGAGGGTAGAAAACGTGGAGACGGCGGTCGCTGACCGGCTTTCCATGAAACGTTGCGGGCAAGACCAGATGAGAATGGCAACTGACAAGCCACCATGAGCGGGGAGGGGGAAAAACCATTTCCCAGCCCTGATGTCGACGTGATCCAGGGTCGAGCGACGAGAACTGGAGGTGACAGCTTGGCTGGCAACCCCAACTTGAGCAATCCTCCGATGCGGGGTGAACCAACGTCGTTGATCGGCGGCTGACCATTGATCTCATCTCCCTTGCTTTGACTGTGCATATCTCTTTCTTTCATCAGCAGGGCGCACAAATGACGCCCCAGCAAAGAAGCTCTTCTCTCCACAAGTGAGCTACACTTCATTGCACACTTTTACACACGCACCCGTCTGCCCTTTCCCGCCATTCTTGCCGACTCGGATCGTGGCAAAAGGTTGATTGAACAGTGGGCTTCCACGGGACAGCGCCGGCCAGTGTTACGGTTTCCAAAGGTCATCCGCTATGTAAGTATCGTCGTCTTTGTCGCGTCATCTTTGCCCATTTCTGTCCAGCCACCCACTTTTGGCTCAACCCAAAAGTGGATTGCCCCCTCGTGTCTGGTTCCGTCCAACGACTGGACGACTCGAGAGAATCAAAACGGGCTGGGCTAGGAAACCCACTGCGGGTTTCGTGGAAATGTACAAAAGCGAGGCAGGCGTTTGTTCGTTGGACGGCAATCGGCGTTTTCAACGCCTAGTCGCGGGGTCCCCGCAGAAGAAAAAAAAAAAAACGAAAAAAAATAATGCCCGGACCCTGGGGTAGAATTGTTTAATTTTCTGGGGAGGGTGGGTTTCCATTTGCCGACCGCCAGGACAGTCGGAAGGTGTCAGGTGCCCAACAGTTATGATTTATTCGCTTGGTTACGCTATTGATACACGATGGTTCCCTAAAAGGCCACAAACCGGAATGTGGCCTTTTAGGGAACCACGTTCAAAGACCAGACAGGGGCCGGGAGGCTGTCTGTTCTTGCAAACAAGCGGTTGCCCCAGATTGCCGAGTTGGGCCACATGGCCAAGCCAAGAAGCAGCCCGACATGTCGAATTTGTCCGGCCCTGCGGCTGCGATGCAGACAAGCAACTTTCCCAGCCGACACGAGGGTGACTGAGTTTTAGTTGGAATGCTCAAAACGGCCAAAAGTGCCCGGGCGAATGAAGTGGCTGCCCAGACTAGAGAGTTGAGGGTTGCCATGTCAGCAATGGCCAAGCCAGAAGAGCAATCTGCAGGACACCTGGTAGCTGGCCAGCTTATCTGCCACGAATCGTCCAAGAATGCAGGAATAGCCTTGGAAGAGACAGAATATACAAAGCCCAAGCTCGCTGTGACGGAAAGCTGCATCATGAGACAGATACGGATTGCCACATGGGACAAATGTTCTCTCCCCGAGTTTGTATGTCCTTTGCATGAGGGTTCATGTCTTTTGCGGCATATAAAAGTCCCCATCGGCCTTGATTTCAAGTGACGAGTGCAGTCAGATAATGGGGCGCCTGTCATCAAGTCTGGAATGGTCAGATAAGGTTTCTTTCACCACAGGCCCAGGAGTGCTACATTCCACACCAGAATCTACATATCCACCAGTTGTAGATTAGACGTCACCATGATGCCTGTGCCCCTAATTTGGTGCTGATATTGCTGGCCTCCCTAATTTGGTGCCGATATTGCTGGCCTCCCTAACTTGGTGCCGATATTGCTGGCCTCCCTGATTTGGTGCCGATATTGCTGGCCTCCGCTCGCAACATGTTGCACCGAACGGAAGGAACCGGAAGACTCGGCTGCTTGCCCATTGCTGACAACGTCTCCCATGTATACTTCTTAAGAAGCGCCTCCGGGCCCTCATTGGAGAAAGCGAGCGCTCCCCTGACCAACAAAGACATCAGCAACCGGCGCAACCGGCGCAAATACGTTGACGCCGCGCCATAAGGGCACGATGCACAAGCGAAACACAGTCCAGCAACGGCTATTTTGGAACGCCACCGGGACAAGATAACCGCTCAAAAGCGAAAGAAGAAAAAAATCGACTCTGCAAAGGCCGACTCCTGATGTAAACGTCGAGCCTGCTATGCATGTGCTACAATGTTGATATCGAGGTCACGCCATCACAACAAGAGCAGCCCGGCGCCAGCCCCGGCATGCATCCTGTATTGAAACCAGAACGCTACTTCTTCCTCACTTCATCGAGTCGAAAATCTGTCCAGTACCGCGCCCAAACGTCGTATTCGTCACGAGTCCCTCGAAATTTGAAAGGAATCTCAAGGATATCCTGAAACCCCTCCGCAAGGCTCGGTTTTTCAAAATCCTTGTCGTAGCCATCCCATGCAGGTCTCGGCAACATCCTTCTCTTCGTGCCGTCATCGTCTGCCGCAAGGGACTTGTTGAAGACTCGCACCGCGTCATTGTGTTTGCAGACAGCAAAGGTGGTTTGGAACCACACGCACCGAATGGGGACCTTGGCCTCTTTGGCGAGCGTCACCCAAGTCTCTCTAGTCTTGACGTTTCTATTTGTGTTGTCTGGTTGAATCCGAGTCAGCCATTTGAAATGTCGTGACCCAATTCGTTCTGTATCATTCTTCTCTGTGAGATAAGATGACGTACCAATGACGACTGATTTTCCTTTGGCCAAGAGATCCCTAGCACGGTCGACACATTTCGGCAGACTCCCCAATGTGTCCTGGTTCACTCTCTGATAGCCCAAATTTTTGAGGTGGTTTTTGAAAAACGTGCTCTTCCCCGCACCGGGTCGTCCCAGGAAAAGTATCACGTCTTGCCCGTCATTCGGTTTGAACTCAAAATCGGGATTCCCCACCGGCGCCATTTTCTCAAAGGGAAAGTGGTCGACGTCAAATTGTCGAGCAAAGCTCGCTTCTCGCGCGTCATTTCCCTCAAAATACGCTTCTGGAGTTGCAAACTGAAGTCCAACATTCTTGGCAAAATCTCTGTCTGAAGAGCTAAAATCTGCTTGCAACGGGCCAGCGCCGTCTGGCCCCGCGGTACTGGCCAATCGTCCAGCAGCATCTCCGACGAAGAAGCTCTTCTGCAAGTCGACTTCGCCTCGAGAGACATCATAGTCATCGCAAACTTCGTCCCAGATTCCGGTTCTGGGTTTTCGAAATAGGTCGTTTTCTGTTGCAGCGTAGATACTCGTAGGTATATCAAGCTCCTCCAGTATGTTCTCGCATTTCTCTTTAAAGGTCGAGAGTTTCTTGCGGCCCCCTGGCTTGGCCTTTGAGCCGGATGTCTTTTCTAGCGAGATGCCTCCTTGGTTCGACAAGATAACCACCTGGTAACCTTTTTCAGTGTGCAATGCGCGCAAGACTCCGGGGACGGTTTCGTTCCACCACATCCAATCTGCCGAGTGCGAGGCGTGCTTGTCCCCCGACCGGGTCCTAATGAGCGTTCCATCTAGGTCGAAGACGGCGAGCTTCTTTCGGGGTGTTTGCCTCGGGTCATGGTCTTTTGGCTGAAAGCGACCTACTAGTAGCGTGGGCGGGCCATCGTCATTGTAGCTACGTGTAGACCAGGTCATTGGAGAGGGGAGCTTCTGCGAGGTCGGGAGGAAGAAGTTGGCCTTTTTGGTATCTTTCAGGGGTCATCAGTTTGATTTCTTCGTAAAATGGACGTTTCTGGCATGACATGACATGGCACACTCACTCGTCACGATCTGCCTCGCCCGCTTGATCGGATTTGGCGCAGGGGAAATGGACCGATCACTAGCCTTTCGCTTGCCTATGGAGTTCAATGACGCCATGACGAGACTTTCCAATCTGCAGGGATTCATAGGCTGTCGACTGGTATCGTGAGATGTGTTTACTTTCCAGTCGTCTCGCCTCCTTTCTTTAGAATTGGATGCTGGTTCGAGGGACGGACGCGCCAGACACCCAACGCGAGGTCACGTGGGGTCTCGTAATAGTACAGCCTTTCTTTCTAGAGAACCCGAGGAATAGCCTCACCTCGGAGCGGACTTGGAGCATGAACACGCCCAAGATGGCCTGAATAGATATTTGTTTGCCAAAGGCCAAGTGAACAATTCCACCGGCCACATTTGAGCAGAATCTGTCTCGACGTCTTTTGCCTGTCTGGCGCGACTTGTCCTTGCAAAACGCCGCACACCTGGTATCGCCCTGCGACACGAGTCTGGGGTCTGAATGGTCAAGAGTCGAGATCACTAGTGCTCAGCATGTACGAGCTCTTTCTCACAGCCCTGGTCGAGGCCAAGGACTTCAACGCAGCATGCGCAGTTCTGGGCGGCTTCTGCGCCATGTCACCGTGGGAAACAGTGAACCGGGTGCTTTACTTCCAGGGCCCCCCACGGCCATCAGGCATAACGAATCAATCCTCCATCGACAAGCCCATGCGCAAAGACGCCGCGTTCCTATGGAAAGATCTCCACCAGAGCCTCAGTCGACAGTCATGTATCCTTCAAGCCAGGTACGAGGTCGTCAGGGAGCGCGACATGGGCCCAGCCGCGACACCCATGGATCTGGATAGCACGCCGGGCGTCCTGAGATGGGCAGATTTTCCTGATCCTCCCCAGGGGCGGCCGTTGCTCACGCAGCGCAAAATGGTGGAAATATGGGAGCAGAAGAAGTTGCCTTCCATCCTACGGGATAACAACTTTCGGTACAGATGATTCCCTCCCCCGCCCCGTCCACGGCGCCAGAGCTTTGCGCTGACTCCTGCAACAGGTTCAAAACAGAGATCATGGAAGAGTGCCACTGTTTTTTTCGGGATAGTATCGAATTCTGCCTCTCGCGGCACTATTTTGTCAAGGGTATCCGTCACTACATGCCGTTGGAGTCTATGAGCGACCAGCAACCGACTCCCCTGACGGCGCTTCCAGCTTGGGATGCAGTCACGCCAGTTGATTTGCAGAATCGATGGGTTCTCCTCGTCAAGCTTCATGTTCTCCAAGACAACAAACCGGATGAAATCAGGAAGGCGCAGGATCAGCTCATGGCCATTCGTGGAGAGCTGCAGGGCTCATTTGAATTCAGAGCAATCGACAGGAAGGCCCACGATACCCGTATCACGCAGCAACAACCGACCATACAGGCGCTGCCGCAAAAGGTCATGCTTGGCAAGACTTAAGATTACTCTTACGAGACTTTTTTTCCCTCTCCTTTTCTCATGAGACACATGACAGCATATTTACCTGGAATAGGAGACGTGGCAGCACCAGCATTCGTCACGGCCCAAAAGAGATGTGCACCCTCGTAGCAGAAGTCTTGAAATGAAAACCCATTCCAAAGATTTGCAATGCCTTAAGCTCCGTGTCACAAACTTCAGCCCCTTAGCACCTTTTTGGCAGATTTCCCCTGCAAGGAGGACGTGCACGCTCACCCTGAACACGCTGTCTTTGTCAGAGCAGATTTGTTTGCACTTGTGGTTTTTTTCTCGTGCTATCAGGGAGTCTAGTCATGTTGCATGCTAAACGATGCAGCCATCAACTTGGACTAGGAAGCATATCCCGCATCGCGGATGCCCTGGAGACCTTCCGAACATGTCGCTGCCACGAGGATGGAAGGGCGACTTTGCCAAACGACAGTACGTATCGCAACAGGTTGTAAACCTGCAGCACTGGCCTTGACCATCATTGGGTCACCACCGCCTTCTCGAAAGGGTGGCTGCACACCTCGACGCCGTCAGGAGATTGGGCACGTCTCTGCGACAGGACTACCCTGCGACGTCAGAGCTGCTTGGACAGTTATATCGACAAGGCATTCCACCAGGATCGCTGACCGAGGCCGTGGCGGCCGGGTATCCGCATCGATGAGGGGGCTGCGTCCGGGAATGCTGTACCTCGCGAGCGCTTGCATCCCATGTCGGTGAAATTCGAGCGCACAGAATCCGCAGCGGGTGTGGCAAGCGCCAACGTGGAAATTGCACTGGGTAGTGTAACGGGGGAACAAGAGGGATTTTGTTTGAAAGAGTTTCAACGTCACAGAATGGCATGAAATTGGCCGTCTGATTTCGTCATGGCCGGGAGGCGATGATGCCTCGGAATGTCGTCATACTCGATTGACTGACAGGCGTATTTCCGCTCCGGCCACGATGGTCCCCTTTGTGAGCGCTTGATTCAAAAATAGCCCGTTGCGGGAATCGGGCTCTCTTGCATCCAAGGTGAATGGATCTTGGACGGACGGTCATCCGGGACATAGTACATGCATGTGGCTTGCTCAGCTTGCTTGTTTGACTTTTCTTCTTTTCTCCCCCCCCCCCCCACGGAGATGCAAAGTTCAGACCATGGACAGGCCGCTTTTTTCCGCCGACCGCTCTATCTAATGTCACCGTCGGAGCGCGTGCCTCGGACGGCATGACGATGGCGACTGCCGGGTTTACATGGGCACTCTGGAGACGATTGTCTGAACTGGAGACGATTGTCTAAACTGGAGACGATTGTCTGAACTGGAGACGATTGTCTGAACTGGACACGATTGTTTGAACCGGACACGGTTGTCCATGATAAAGGCGGGAAGAAGGAAGAAAGGGCCAGGCAGTTCGGTTCACTCGCTATCCATGCTGGCACAATGCTGGGACGACACCCCACGCGGGCATGACATGACCGGGAACCCAAGAAAAAGCCTACTTGATGTTCGTTTTCGGGAAAGCAGCCATGACGGATCCGCATGTTGCAGGCCGTCATAACTGCAAGTCCTCTTCCGGTTCCACCGTGCACCGTGGCTTCATATCCCGGCACGGCGACACGATGGCCTCGTCCACCACGGGGCTCTTTCAGGGAGAAACTTGAGACGGCGTGGCGCTGTCAGGACTGACGCATCTCCCAAGTCCTGGGCTTGGTCCAGGCAAATCTCCTGGCTGGCAGAGGATGCGCCTCCTCAGACAGAATACCATGTCATGCATGTACGCGATAGCAATTCCAACACACACACACACACACACACACACACACACATATGATGCATATGTGCACCAAAAACCAAAACCGCACACGTCCTCACTCCTCACAGCACAAAATGACGACCTCTCGGTGCTCACCGCTCACCGCTCCCCATGACCAAACCCCCAAATCTCATGACAGATGTTGAATCTCGACGCCAAATCAACCCCAAGGGCGCCTCCTTCTTTTCACCGAGCGCCTCCATTGCCTCCTGGCGCGACAAAAAAAGTAAACAGGCACGTACGTACGTACGTACGTACGTACATACTGTGCGAATGCGCCTACACAAGTACATACGGACGTCCATACATGGATACATGACACAATGTACATGCAACAACAAGCTCCCCCATTCCGTCCTACCGTTGACATTCCGCTCCGCAAAACACACACCAACCGCCCCGCGTTTCATCTTCCCGCCACGGCGGCCTGCCAAACAAATGTACCACGCCAGGGCTGCGAAAAGAAAGAAAGAAAGGTGGCCTGTGTCGTGTTCAAGCCAAGATGGCGGGCGCACGACACATGTCTCGTCCGAATCAAAAGCAAGCATGTACTTTTTGTCTGCGTCTACGTACCTACTACGTATGTGCCAGGGTAGGTACCTAGGTACCAGCAAGAATGAAATCCTCCGAGACGCGCGCGCGCCTTCACGCCCCGTTCCGGCGCCACCACACCACTGTTGCTTAACAATCCTGCAAGAGCATGACCATTGAAGGGGCTGGGCAGGCCGAGAAGCGCAAAAACACAAAAGAAAGAGAGAAGGGGAGACGAAAACATGAAACACGGCGACGCGAAGCAATCTGCGCTGTTCCTGCCACCCGGATGTTGTCCCGGCCGGGCGCCGGATCTTTTTCGTGTCACGGTGTGTGTTGTGTGTGTAGGCTGCTGCTGGCTGGCGGGTACATGTGTTCTTTGAGGCCCCGTTTGCTCTCCTTTCCGTTGCCTCTTTTCCCTTTTTTTCCTTTCTGTTTTACCCTTCTTTCCTTTCTGTTTTGGGCCGTCTTTCCTTTCTGTTTTACCCGTCTTTCCTTTCTGTTTTACCCTTCTTTCCTTTCTGTTTTAGGCTGTGACTGCTGATTTGGTTGCGAGCCCTGTAGAAATTGAGACGGGATCGGATGGGATGGGATGAGATGAGATGCCTGCAACGAGGGCGGGGTTCCAGCCCCGGCACATACATACATACACATGCATGGGTTTGCATCGTGAGGCAGACGGGAGCCGCCCTGCCTTGGGCGGCGCTGTGGGACGGCGCGGGTGCGGGTGCGGGTGCGGGTGGTTTGTGCTTTTGATGTTTTACTCTTCCCTCCTTGATTGCCCTTTTCTCTCTCTCTCTCTCTCTCCCTCTTTGTTTTATTCTTCTTCATTGACTGCTCATTTCTCCGTCATCCTTTCTGTTTATATAAGCAAAGGCTAGCTGGGCGCGTGGGCAAGTCGCAGTCAAGAAAAAGTACCACATGGTACACGCGGCATACACCTGTGCTCCTAACCCAATTCTCACCACAAGATCAAGAATAAAGCACAGAGCACATGGTAAGAGTGACAAAGACCCCTTCTACCCGATCCAAACCAACGGCAGGCCCAAATCGACCCCTTCCCCGTCTAGCCAGTCCAACTCGCGCGGCCCCCGTCCCAGCTACCGTCCATGCCACGCCGCCGTCCATCCGCCCCTGTATGCGGAATCCCGAATCCGACCAACAACAGATAGATGCCCCTTCCACTCGTCATCCCACCGCCGCTCGCCGTGTACCAAGTAGTTTCCCCCCCCCCCCTCCCCCGCCTCATGTACACACATGCACGCCATGTAGCAGAGCGGCACGAACCAGAGCAGACCTCCTCCCAATGCATGCATCCACGGAGGACCAGCCAGCCCACGTACTACGCAAGCCCGCAAGGCAAAAGGGCAAGCAAGTGAGGTTCCCCCCCCCCCCCCCCGACGAGAAAAGAGCGGAGAAATGCCGTCGATTCCCCCTCGATCTGCAAATGATGATCGCCCCTCTCTCCTCGAGTCCCGGCCCCCCTCCTCAAAGAGCAAACCGGGATAGGAGAGCAGAGCAAACCAGGACAGGAGAGCAGAGCCAGCAGGCCGACGTCGACTTTCTTCAACGCCCGTCACACCGCATACCCGTCCATCCAGCCATGTACGTATGTATGTATGTGCCTATGTAGTTAAATCCCTTGGCCCCTGCTCGCCCGAGCAGAAGCACCCGGTTCGGCACCGCGGGTCAAGATGGAAAGTCCTCGGGGTCGGACACGAATTCACGCACACGCACAACGCACACATAAACACACGCGCCCGCAAACATGTACGATACAAGGGCATGTACACACAGAGAGTGATATATAAGAAAAAAAAAAAAAAAAAAAAGAACAATACAATAATACGCATTCGCTTTTTTGCAAAGGAGAGAGAAGACCCCGCAATCCACCCGTCCACACACACACACACGCACACGCACACGCACACGCACACGCACTCCACCCCCCGCGTAATGCCACAAAAAACAAGAAGAGAAAAACAAGAAGAAGAGAAAAACAACAAGAAGAAGAGAAAAAAGGCAGCCCTCCCACCCCACCGTGGCACCACCCTTTGTGGTCAACCCCCTCCCCTTTCCCTGCTAGTATACCTACCTATCTTAGTAAACTAGGTATGAATAGAGGGCATAAAAGGAAAGAAAAAGGGGAAAGGGGAAAGGGGGAAAAGGGAAAAAGAAAAAGGAAAAAGGGAAAAGGGGAAAAAGAAAAGAGAGAGAAAAGGAAAAAAAAGGAAAAAAGAAAAGGGAAAAAGGGGGGGGGGGGCCCACCAGGTTTCAGTATAAATCACCATCGTCATCTATTTCTCTCCGCTACTCAGCCAGCCAGCCATGGCGTCTGCCTTGCTAAAAATAACACAAAAAGAAAAGGAAAAGGACAAAAGAAGAGGAGGCCTAAAACATGGCTGTAGAGACTGTCCATGTCCACGACAGTGCCAAGTATCTGCGTAGTATTTTGCTTCTGCCCACGTTCCACATACAACATGTCGACACACACACACGCAACATACTGTACATTCACACGACGCAACATACTGCATTCACACGACGCAACATACTGTACATTCACACGACGCAACATACTGTACATTCACACGACACAACAGACACCATCTGGCCGCGGGCACGCGCACGCACAGCCAGGCCCTCCGAAACATGGGCATCGGGGATTTCCATCCCAAACAAACACCTTCTCATTCCCCGTCACCCAACGCTCATCAATGTCTACTCTGGCTATGCTGTCATGCTGTCGCTAACATGGCTGGCAAAAACTCTTGCCCAACCATCAAATGTCTGGCGCACTCGACATTCCATCCCAAGTTTCTGTTCGTCGCCGACCCCTCCTCCCCATGTCTCCGTCGTCACACATTACTCCTGAAGAGTGCCCGAACCAGAACCCGAACGCAAACCAAACCCAAGACCGAAGTGCACATCTTTTTTTTTAAATTGAATAAATAAAAAAAAAATTAAAAAAAACTTCATCCCGATTCATCCCATCCTTGTATTTGCAACGCCGCTTCCCCTATATACAATTTCCCAGTAGGGCCGCAGGAAAACATGATTGAAATGATGCACAAGAAAGCCTGCGAGGTTCACCTTTCTATTCCCATTTCTGAAGGCCGTGGTGACCGTTTTCCGTGTCGGTCTTCATCAAATAAACCATGAAAAAGAACAAATCATGAAAAAGAATGACTATGGTCGGGGTATCTTTGGTTAAAAATCGCTGTAGAACCGGACGCGACAACAAAAAGGCATGGCAGGGGGAAAAGACCAAAAAAAAAAAAAAAAAAAAAA
>AFQZ01000302.1:0-50014 GCA_000222935.2 Aciculosporium take MAFF-241224
GCCCTAAATAATTAGATATTAATAAACAAGTAGTAAAGCGAAAAAACATCCTGTTGGTAGCGCTCAGGTTACAAGTATGCTGCAGCACAAATGTAGGGAGGGGGGGTTTAATATTTAATTCATTTATGTCTTTAAAAGAGAAGAAGAAGCAGGCTATAATGCAGAGGTATAGTGTTATAGCCACGGTACGGCCCTAGGTTACATGACCTGTGATCCAGCTAATCAGGGTGCGTGCATTTTATATGTAACCCATAATTCCTAGTTAATGCGGCGTATCCCTTTTATTATCTATATAAGCGATTCTGATACTTGTAAATTCTCTCTTTATTAAAGAAAAAGAGGAATTGCTCTAAAAAAATGCATAAAACGCCCCAAATAATTAGATATTAACAAACAAGTAATAAAGCAAAAAACATCCTTTAAATGAATAACTTTTGTTGGTCCAGGCTGAATGGTTATAGAGGCAAAGAGTGTTGTAGGGGGGGGGGGGCCAAAGAGTGTAATTCCTGCGTTCAATCCTACTAAATTAGGCGCTTATAATCGCGTTCGAATTTATTAAATTTAAGCTCTTTATTAGGCGCTTAATTTGTCGTTAGATTTGGTAAGAAATTAGGACTTTTTCATTCTTTAGCAGCTCTAGCAGCGGCTCTTGCAGTAATTCTCGCAACAGGTCTTTTAACCTATTCTTCCACACAGATTCAGGCTTTATTCTTTGTTATAAAGGTCTTAAGAGCTTTATTTAATAAAGCTTTTATTATCGCATCCGTAGGATTATTATTGCTATTAATCTAGTGTATCTCAGCTACTTCCCTCCTCTTATATAACTGCCATAAAGCTATAATATTAATTATTAGCCTCTTTTCCTTTGTCGTCCCTAGCTTAACAATACATTCATATAGTAAGAAAGAGTTAGTGCATATTATTATTAGAATTTTCGGCTTGTTTAATCGGTTGGTAATAATATTCAGAGTAGTGCTTATTATGTAGGCAATGTTAACACCTTAAACCATCCTATATAGCTTAGAAGCTAATGCACTTCTTATAACTCTTTTAGATTTTATTAAGCTATATGTTATAATATTTCCTCTAAGGGTGAATTTAGAGGTATTGTTATCCTTCCTTTTATTGCCTAGGATAATTACATAGCCTAGTTAAGAGCTAAGGTCTTTATTATTTGCGAAAGAACTGTTAATAAAGACATAAAGAGCGGCATTTTCTAGTAAGAGAGATATATATTAAAGTCTACAGTCTTAATTATTAATTTACTATTAAAGTCTTTTATTAAGCCTTAAAATATTATTAAATCCTGGATGTTAGACTTAGGCAGCAACGGAAAGATTGTAAGATGCTTTAGGTTGACATATTAGAGTAATGTACGCTCCTTATGCTTGCTGTTCGACATATTTCGCTTAGTTAGTCGGGTTATTAACTTGTAATAGCTTCCTTCCTTATTCCTTTTATTATAAAAAGAAGGTGTTATTGTTAACTTTGCTTAAAATGCAACTATTAAACATTAACAGTATTAAAATTATTAACCTTTCTTTTAGCTTTACAAGGAATTCAGCGTTTTTCAACTTAACCTCTTTGTAATTAAAAAACTTAGCATTACTAAGTCCCAAGGTATTATTAGTCTGCATTCTAATAATTCTAAAACACAAGCTTTTGCTAGAAGAAATAAGAAAATAAGGGTTATATATAGAGGTTATTATCTGTAGTCTCTGACAATAATAATTAAAATATATCGACTACTAATGTATACCAGCCTTTGCTATTCCGTATAGTAGCTTAATTACAACCATAATGACGTCTGGCGGGTAAAGGTATACAATTTATGCTAGAAGCTTCGCAAGAATTATGCAATTAAGCTTTATCTGTAACTACACATATGCTTAGGTAATATCCCTTAGCCAAACCATAATGCCTTCCTTTTTTAATAAGGGAGCAAGGGCAACGATAAGCCTTTAACTAGCTCTCTGAATTGTTAGGGACTATGTGAGAATAACCTCTTTCCCACGGTTGCTATGGCCTTAGATAACATATTATGACTTTTTATATAGGGAGTTAGTTGCCTTGCCTTTAACTTCTCTTACTATCTACAAGCTAAAGAGTCTTTTGCCTCCATGTCTTTACGGGTTAAATTTTATAAATTTAAATACATTCCTTACTAGCAAAGCATTAATCTCTGCTTTGTTAGAGAGTTTGAAAGGTTCTCCAGGTATATTAATTTTTCCTTGCGCACAGAGGTTAATCGTAAGTTAAAAATTAGCCTTTTCTTTCTTAGTAAGAAAAGCCTTTGCTTAAGGGTGTTTCCGGGGTCTTCCACGTTCTCTTTATAGTGGAGTTATTAGGTTATTAGAGGGGTTTTTGTAATTTTCATCACCTTAAACCAGGTCTTCCTTGTAAGAAGATTCTACCTTTAGTAAGGTTATATATGGTTTAATAACTATAGACTGAAACTTTATAGGGCTATAAGGTATCTTAATAATGCAAGTCTCTCCTTCTATTAAGAGAAGCTTATAGGGGCCAGTCCATCTGCCTTTTTCATAATAAACTCATATATTAAAATTTAAAGGAAGAGTGTGTATAGGCAGGGTTATTAGGCTATTGCAGGTATTAAGAGCATTATAAACTTAGCGTCTTACAAGACTGCGTCTTGCTTTATTTATTACTTTTTAAAGTATCTTAGCTCTTTAGGCAACTATAAAGCTTAGGGGGGAATTATTCATTATCCTTAGATAGGTTCTAAAGACTAAAAGGGTAGGAATAAGACTATTTAGACTAGTAAAGTTATTAACTGCTTTAACAGCTATTTAAAGTATCTGCTCTTTTAAGAGAAGACCGTTAGCTTTGGTCTTAATAATATTATATGCTCTGTAAAGACAGGCATAATATTGCTTAAGTTTTCCGATGCTGTTGTGAGCCTTAACAGGGACTTTATCAATATTAATTAATAATAGTCAAGCTAAATGCCTAAATTCGCTAGAAGTGAAGTTTCTTCTGGTATTGTAGACTATCCAGTCTAGGGGTCTAAGATATGTATTAATCTAGCACTCTTTAAGGGTATTCTAGATATCTTAAGCTTTTTATTGTTAAGGTGTAAGAAAGCAGGCAGCTTAAAATGATATTACCGAATCTATAACATATAGGACCGGCTTCTTGTTAATTTGCATGATATTAACAAGAACCTTGTAGTTAAATTTAATATTATCTTTAAGAGTAAATTTAAATCTAATTAGAGCTTTCGCGTTTATCTGGCATTAATAGCAAGTATGTGTGATTTTCCCTATATTAGCCTTATTAAATTCTTTACCAGCCCTGGCAAGAAGGTTATTTAATTAGTTGATTAACAGATGACTAAATTGGCAATAAAGTTAACGGATTTTGGCTTTAGAAAGCATAAAGATAGCAGGTTCTTAAGAACTGGCTGTCTACTAAGGATGTCCCTATTTCCTAATAATAGGTACCTTTTTGTCTCCTTAGATTAAAAGATTCTTAAGATTGTTAAGTTTAACACTTATTTTATCCATGTCTGTAATAAAATATAAAAACAGTGTGGCACTATTAAGCACATAGAAAGGTATTATGCTAAAAATCGTTAGAAGCTTTAAAATACTAGTTAAAGTCACAGTACTAGCTCTAAAGGTGATAGTCCTTTAGTTAGAGGAATGCTCGATTATAAGGTTCTTTATGATTTTTATTAGAGCATTGACTTGGCCTTAGCTAGTAGTTAAAATTCCTGATGCTCCTGTATCCAGGAGTATACCATAAAATATATCCGCTGTATATCTTATATCTATAAGATACACGTGTTATTAAGGTTGTTTATTAGTATCGTGGTTATAGGGGTTTTTAAAAAATAAGGCATGTTTAAAAGCATTATCCTATAAGAAGTTTATGGTTAATTAGAAAAAGAGTAGGGGATTTAGTGCTTGTATAAAGAATGCTATAAAGGAGAGAGTATCACAAGCCTCTTTATTGTCTGGTTTCTCTTTTTTATTAGTAGTAAGGAAAGCGGCGTTCTAAGCGGCTTTTTTGTGTTTATCCTTACTGCTATTATTAGTAGCAGTAAGTTGGGCTATTTTGCCTTTATAGGCCTGTAGGAATGTATAGTATTGGCGTTTAGAGGGTGGTTTTTAGTGTTTTTTATTATTTTACTAAGTTGCTTTTGCTTTCTTCTGCTTAGAGGCAGGATGGTTAGTTAACTAGCATCCTTCTTTACAGCAAATAAAGTATTTCTTTAAGCTTGCTCTAGCTTAAGGTTTTTTATAATATATAGCTTGTAAATAGCGTCGGTCTGTGAACATTACTGTATTAGTGTTTTAGTCTGTAGACTAGGCAATAAGGGCAGTTGAATTATTGTTAGTAGTTATTAGTAACTAACTTATAGAGGTTAGTAGTATGTCTATTACTAAGAGGCAATTTCAAAGATTACTAACAAATCCTTTAAAGGTTGGCACATTCCTAAATTTAGCATTATAGAAATTGTTATTATTTTCTATTACTTGTTGTACTTAATAAAGAAGAATTGTATCTTGTTTAAGAGGGTTATAAAGGCTATTAAATATCTTCATAAGTTAGTCGAGAAGAATTTCTAAGCATTCTGACTTATTCTTTATTAGATGTTTTATAATAATATAGCAAAGGCATAGATTAGTAAATTGTGTTTTATAAAAGCTCTTATTCTCAGGTGTTTTAAAGTGATTCCTAATGTTCTAAGTTATCTCCTTAAATGGGATTGTCTTTGCTCTAAAGTATTTAAGGAAGTATGTATAGGCTTTACCTTAAAGCATAATAGAGAAGGCTTTTAGGTAAAGTAAGGGGGAAACTCCTGCTTAAGAACATTTCTCTTTAAAATATAGTAACTTCTTATTAATAAAGTTATATACTTCTCTAGAATATTATTCTTCTTTCTAGTAAAGTCTCTTAAGAGTATTAAGGGCTTTTTAATTGCTATTAGAAAGTGTTCTGGTTAGGGTTTGTAGTTCTGGGGAAGGGTCTTTAGTTAAATAAAAATCTTTATTATTAGAGTTCTTATTATTAGAAAGTTTAAGTCGTTAAATCTCTTCTCCTTTCCTAGTTGCTTTTTCTAGTAAAGGTTTATATTCTGTGTTAGGGTTAATGTTTAAGATATTAATAAGATCTTTAGAGACATTTAATCTTAATCCTTTGGCTGTTTTAACACCATTATTATTAAGGTAATTACAAAGGGTATACTTAAGGTTGTTATTAATTTTATTAAAAGTATCCTTTATTTAATTTTCATAATCTCGCTAGAAGTTAATAAGGAGATTATGCCCTTTTTCTTTATTAAGAATATAGTAGTTAATCGTATATATAATACGGTTATTAATCTGTTGTTTAGTAGCTGTATTAACATTAATGTTATTAACTAACTTAGTCTAATTAAAGAATAAAATTAAATAGTGCTTATAAAGTTTTTAAGGTAGGGTGCTCTTTAGAAGTTCTCTTCTATAGACATCCTTTTAGAGTTATTTATTAAAATCATCCATTTTTCCTTAGCTTAAAGACATTTTAGTGTTTTAGGCTTTATGTTTAGTACTAATTAAAGCGGTTAGCGTTGGTTCTCTGTAAATAACAGTAAAGATCTGGTTTTAATTATAAATAAGTAACAGTTAATAATAAGGGAGAAGATCTATAAGAGTTAAGTCTTCTTATAATTATAGACGATTTAACAGTTAACGATTTAAAGAAATAATCCTTTAGTTAGCATAACATCAGAATTTCTTGCAGTTATATAAGTAAAAGTGTTTAGATAAGTCTCTTCTAGGTATGACCTAACAAATCTATAGTTATTAGCAACTACTAATTAGTATTAGTAGCGCTTAAGTTATAAGTATACTACAGCATAAATATAGGAGGGGGGGGTTTAATATTTAATTCATTTATGTCTTTAAAAAAGGGGAAGAAGCAGGCTACAATGCAAAGGTATAGTGTTATAGCTATAGTACAGCCCTAGGTCATATAACCTGTAATCCAGCCAATCAGGGTGCATGCATTCTGTGTATAACCCACAATTCCTAGTTAATGCAGCGTATCCCTTCCATCATCCATACAAGCGATTCCGACACATCCTTTAAATAAATGACTTTTGTTAGTCTAGGCCGAATGGTTATGGGGGCAAAGAGTGTTATAGGGGGGGGGGCTAAAGGGTGTAATTCCCGCGTTTAATCCTACCAAATTAGGCGCTTATAATCGCGTTTGAATTTATTGAATTTGAACTCTTTATCGGGCGCTTAATTTGTTGTTAAATTTAGTAGGGAATTAGAACTTTTTCATTCTTTAGCGGCTCTGGCGGCGGCTCTTGTGGCAATTCTTACGACAGGTCTTTTAACCCATCCTTCCACATGGATTTAGGCTTTATTCTTTATTATAAAGGTCTTAAGAGCTTTATTTAGTGAAGCTTTTATTATTATATCCACAGGATTATTATTGCTATTAATCCAGTGTATCTCGGCTACTTCCCTCCTCTTATATAACTGCTATAAAGCTATAATATTAATTATTAGCCTTTTTTCCTTTATTATCCCTAGCTTAATAATATACTTATATAGTAAGAAAGAGTTAGTGCATATAATTATTAAGATTCTCGGCTTATTAATTTAGTTAGTAATGATATTTAAAGTAGTGCTTATTATATAGGTAATGTTAACACCTTAAACTATCCTATATAGCTTAGAAGCTAATGCACTTCTTATAACTCTTTTAGATTTTATTAAGCTATATGTTATAATATTTCCTCTAAGGGTGAATTTAGAGGTATTGTTATCCTTTCTTTTATTGCCTAGGATGATTATATAGCCTAGTTAAGAGCTAAGGTCTTTATTGTTTGCAAAAGAACTATTAATAAAGATATAAAGAGCGGCGTTTTCTAGCAAGAGAGATATATATTGAAGTTCATGGTCTTGATTGTTAATTTACTATTAAAGTCTTTTATTAAGCCTTAAAACATTATTAGATCCTTAATATTAAACTTAGGTAGCAACGGAAAGATTATAAGATGCTTTAGGTTAATATATTAAAGTAATGTACGCTCCTTATGCTCGCTGTTTAACATATTTCGCTTGGTTGGTTAGGTTATTAACTTGTAATAGCTTCCTTCCTTATGCCTTTTGTTGTAAAAAGAAGGTGTTATTGTTAACTTTGCTTAAAATGCAACTGTTAAACATTAATAGTGTTAAAATCGTTAACCTCTCTTTTAGCTTTATAAGGAATTCGGCGTTTTTTAACTTAACCTCTTTACAATTAAAAAACTTAGCATTACTAAGTCCTAAGGTATTATTAGTTTATATTCTAATGATTTTAAAACACAAGCTTTTACTAGAAGAAATAAGAAGATAAGGGTTATATGTAGAGGTTATTATCTGTAGTCTCTAATAATAATGATTAAAATACGTCAACTACTAATATGTGCCAGCCTCTGCTATTCCGTATAGCAGCTTAATTATAACTATAATAACGTCTAGCAGGTAAAGGTATGTAATTTACGCGGGAAGCTTTGTGAGAATTATGTAATTAAGCTTTGTCTATAACTGCATATATGCTTAGGTAATATCCCTTAGCTAAACCATAATGCCTTTCTTTTTTAATAAGGGAGCAAGGGTAATAATAAGCCTTTAACTAGCTCTTTAAATTGTTAGGGACTGTATGAGAATAACCTCTTTCCTATAGTCACTATGGCCTTAGATAACATATTATGACTTTTTATACAGGGAGTTAGTTGCCTTGCCTTTAACTTCTCTTACTATTTGCAAGCTAAAGAGTCTTTTGCCTCTATGCCTTTGCAGGTTGAATTTTATAAATTCGAATATATTCCTTACTAGTAAAGCATTAATCTTTGCTTTGTTAGAGAGTTTAAAAGGTTCTCTGGGTATATTGATTTTTTCTTGCATACAGAGGTTAATTATAAGTTGAAAATTGGCCTTTTCTTTCTTAGTAAGAAAAGCCTTTGCTTAAGAGTGTTTCCAGGGTTTTCCACGTCCTCTTTGTAATAGAGTTATTAGGTTATTAGGGGGGTTTTTGTGATTTTCATTACCTTAAACCAGGTCTTCCTTGTAAACCAGGTCTTCCTTGTAAACCGGGTCTTCCTTGTAAACCAGGTCTTTCTTATAAGAAGATTTCACCTTTAGTAAGGTTATATATGGTTTAATAACCATAGACTGAAACTTTATAGGGCTATAAGGCATCTTAATAATATAAGTCTCTCCTTCTATTAAAAGAAGCTTATAAGGGCTAGTCCATTTGCTTTTTTTGTAATAAACTTATATATTAGAATTTAAGGGAAGAGTGTGTATAGGCAGGGTTATTAGGCCATTACAGGTGTTAAGAGCATTATAGACTTAACGCCTTATAAGACTATGCCTTGCTTTATCTATTGCTTTTTAAAGTGTCTTAGCTCTTTAAGCAACTATAAAGCTTAGGGGGGAATCATTTGTTATTCTTAGATAGGTTCTAAAGACTAAGAGGGTGGGAATAAGGCTATTTAGACTAGCAGAGTTATTAACTGCTTTAATAGCTATTTATAGCATCTGCTCTTTTAGGAGAAGACTGTTAGCTTTAGTCTTAATGATATTATATGCTCTGTAAAGAGGGGTATAATATTGCTTAAGTTTTCTAATACTGTTATAAGCCTTAACGGAAACTTTGTTAATATTAATTGATAACACTTGAGCTAAATGCCTAAATTTACTAAAAGCGAAATTCCTTTTAGTATTATAGACTATTCAGTCTGGGGGTCTAAGATATGTGTTAATCTAGCACTCTTTAAGGGCATTCTAGATATCTTAAGCTTTCTATTATTAGGGTCTAAGAAAGCAGGCAGCTTAAAATGATATTGCTGAATTTATAATATATAGGACTGGCTTCTTATTAATTTATATGATATTAATAAGGACCTTATAGTTAAATTTAAGATTGTCTTTAAGAGTAAACTTAAATCTGCTTAGAGCTTTTGCGTTTATTTGGCATTAATGGCAAGCATGCGTGATTTTCCCTATGTTAGCCTTATTAAATTCTTTACCAGCCCTGGCAAGAAGGTTATTTAATCAGTTGATTGACGGATGACTAAATCGGCAATAAAGTTAATAGATTTCGGCTTTAGAAAGCATAAAGATAGCAGGTTCTTAAGAACTAGCTGTCTACTAAGGATATCCTTATTTCCTAATAATAGGTACCTTTTTGTTTTCTTAGATTAGAAGATTCTTAAGATTATTAAGTTTAATACTTATTTTATTTATATCTGTAATAGAATATAAAAACAGTGTAGCACTATTAAGTATATAGAAAGGTATTATGCTAAAAATCGTTAGAAGCTTTAAAATACCAGTTAAAGTCGCAGTACTGGCTCTAAAGGTAATAGTCCTTTAGTTAAAGGAATGCTTAATTGTAAGGTTTTTTATGATTTTTATTAGAGTATTAACTTAGCCTTGGCTAGCAGTTGAAATTCCTAATGCTCCTGTATCCGGGAGTATACTATGAAATGTATCTGCTATATATTTTGTATTTATAAGATATACGTGTTATTAAGGTTGTTTATTAGTATTACAGTCGTAGGGGTCTTTAAGAAATAAGGCATGTTTGAAAGCATTATCCTGTAAGAAGTTTACGGTTAATTAGGAAAAGAGTAGGGGATTTAGTGCTTATATAAAGAATGTTATAAAGGAGAGAGTATCATAAGCCTCTTTATCGTCTGGTTCTTTTTTTTTATTAGTAGTAAGGAAAGCAGCATTCTAAGCGGCTTTTTTGTGTTCGTCCTCACTACTATTATTAGTAGCAGTAAGTTAGGCCATTTTGCCCTTATAGGCCTGTAGGAATGCATAGTATTAGCGTTTGGAAGGTGGTTTTTGGTATTTTCTGTTATTTTACTAAGTTATTCTTGCTTTCTTCTGCTTAAAGGTAGGATGGTTAGTTAACTAGCATCCTTCTTTACGGTAGATAAAGCATTTCTTTAAGCTTGCTCTGGCTTAAGGTTTTTTATAATATATAGCTTATAAATACCATTAGTCTGTGAACATTGCTATGCTAGTATTCTGGTTTATAGACCGGGTAATAAGGGCATTGTTATTAGTATTTATTAGTAACTGACTTATAGAGGTTAGTAGTATGTCCATTGCTAAGAGGCAATTTCAAAGATTACTAACAAATCCTTCAAAGGTTGGCACATTTCTACAAATCCTTCAAAGGTTGGCACATTTCTGAATTTAGCATTGTAAAAATTGTTGTTATTTTCTATTGCTTATCGTACTTAATAAAGAAGAATTATATCTTACTTAAGAGGATTATAAAGGCTATTGAATATCTTTATAAGTTAGTTAAGAAGGATTTCTAGGCATTCTAACTTATTCTTTATTAGATGTTTTATAATAATATAGCAAAGACGTAAATTAATAAATTGTGTTTTGTAAAAGCTCTTATTCTTAGGTGTTTTAAAGTGATTCCTAATGTTTTAAGTCATCTCCTTAAATAGGATTGTTTTTACTCTAAAGTATTTAAGGAAGTATATATAAGCTTTACCTTAAAGCATAATAAGGAAGGCTTTTAGGTAAAGTAAGGGGGAAACTCCTGCTTAAGAATATTTCTCTTTAAAATATAGTAACTTCTTATTAATAAAGTTATACACTTTTCTAGAATATTATTCTTCTTTCTGGTAAAGTCTTTTAAGAGTATTAAGGGCTTTTCAATTGCTATTAGAAAGTATTCCAGTTAGGGTTTATAGTTCTGGGGGAGGGTCTTTAGTTAAATGAAAATCTTTATTGTTAGAGTCCTTATTATTAGAAAGTTTAAGTTATTAAATCTCTTCTTCTTTTTTAGTTACTTTTTCTAGTAAAGGTTTGTATTTTGTGTTAGGGTTAATGTTTAAGATATTAATAAGATTTTTAGAAACATTTAATCTTAATCCTCTGGCTGTTTTGATACTATTATTATTAAGGTAATTACAAAGGGTATACTTAAGATTGTTATTAATTTTATTAAAAGTATCCTTAGTTTAATTTTTATAGTCCCGCTAGAAGTTAATAAGGAGATTATGCCCTTTTACTTTGTTAAGAATGTAGTAGTTAATCGTATATATAATACGGTAATTAATCTGTTGTTTAGTAGCTGTATTAACATTAATATTATTAACTAACTTAGTCTAATTCCAGAATAGAATTAAATAGTACTTATAAAGTTTTTAGGGAAGGGTGCTCTTTAGAAGTTCTCTTCTATAAATATCCTTTTAAAGCTGTTTATTAAAATCATCTATTTTTCCTTAGCTTAATGACATTTTAGTGTTTTTAGGTTAAGCTTTGTGTTTAGTGCTAATTAAAGCGGTTAGTATTAGTTAATTCTCTGTAAATAATAGTAAAGATCTGGTTTTAATTATAGACAAGTAATAGTTAATAATAAGAGAGAAGATCTATAAGAAATAAGTCTTTTTATAATTATAGACGATTTAACAGTTAATGATTTAAAGAAATAATCCTTTAGTTAGCATAATATTAGAATTTCTTATAGTTACGTAAGTAAAAGCGTTTAGATGAGTCTCTTCTAGGTATAACCTAGTAAATCTGTAGTTATTAGCAACTACTAATTAGTATTGGTAACACTTAGGTTATAAGTATGCTATAGTATAAATGTAGGGGAGGGTTTAATATTTAATTTATCTATATCTGTAAGAGGGGAAGAAGCAGGCTATAATACGGAGGTATGGTGTTGTAGCCACGTTACAGCCCTAGGTTACATAACCTATAATCCAGCTAATTAGGGTGCGTGCATTTTGTGTGTAACTTACAATTTCTAGTTAATGCGGCGTATTCCTTCCATTATCCATACAAGCGATTCCGACAGAAGTAATAATACCGGCTAAGCTATAAGAGAGTAAAGACATAATAGTAATAAAAGATAATATATAAGTAAATAATAATAAAGAAAAAAGAAAAAAATAAGCTAAAGAAAGGGAGGAAAAGACCTTTTTATAGCTAAATAGTTAGACTACTAATTTAATATATATACCTGGATTAATAATGTTATTTATATAATTAGGCACTAAGGTGCTTAGGAGTGATTTCTTTATAAGTAGTATTAATATTATAATAAAGTAGTAAGCTATAAGCTAATATAAGTAAAGTAAGGTAGCTTTAATAATAAGAAAGAGTTAAAAGTAAATTATAAGTAATAAGAAAAAACGGCTTTAGGTCTAGTAGGCTTAGTAATATTATAAAGTTAATATTAAGAATAAGTATAAGCTAAAACCTAGTAAAGACCTTATTATAAGGTTATTATAAGATCAAATTTACTATTAAAAAGACAGGAAGTAGGGTAGGCTTAATATAATATATATACGTTTAGTAAAGTTATAATAAATAATAATATATAAGTTATATATTTAAGAAAAGGGGCTTACTAGGTTATAATAAGGGAGTTATAAGGGAGTAGAAACTAAGGCCTAGGACTACCTATAATAATTAAGAGCAATTATAAATAAAAAAAGGCGCTCTATTAGGAGAGTTATAAGATAAGAGTATAAGGGTATAAAGACTTACTAAGGTAAGCTATGCCCTAGCTATATATAAGTATATAGGGGAATAGGCCTTATAAAGAGATAAAGAGGCTAGTAAATATAGTATTTACATTACTAACCCTACCTGCAGCTATCTAGCTTTAAGTACGCTTGACTATAGCCTTTACTCCACTAGTAGACCTCCAACCGTGACAATAATATTATAATATCTGATTATTTTAATATTTTAATATTTTAATATTTTAATATTTTAATATTTTAATATTTTAATATTTTAATATTTTAATATTTTAATATTTTAATATTTTAATATTTTGATATTTTAATATTTTAATATTTTAATTAATATTAATAATATTAAATAACTTTGATTTAATTTATTTATAATAATATAAGTCTAGGGTAGTAATATTAAAAATAATATTATTCTTATTAATATTATAGATTGTTATATGTTAGTGTTAGTAACGCTCAGGTTACAAGTATGCTGTAGCACAAATGTAGGGGGGGGGGTTCAATAATCAATTCATCTATTTCTCTAAAAGAGGGGAAGAAGCAGGCTATAATACGGAGGTATAGTGTTATAGCCACGTTATAGCCCTTAGGTCACATGACTTATAATCTAGCTAATTAGGGTGTGTGCATTCTATATACAACCTATAATTCCTAGTTAATGCGGCGTATCCCTTCTATTATCCATATAAGCGATTCCGACACTCGCAAATTCTCTCTTTGTTAAAGAAGAAGAGGAATTGCTTCAAAAATGCATAAAACGCCCCAATAATCAGATATCAACCAACAAGTAATAAAGCGAAAAAAAAAAAAAAACATCCTTTAAATGAATGACTTTTGTTGGTCCAGGCCAAATGGTTATGGAGGCAAAGAGTGTTGTGGGGGGGGGGGGGGGCCAAAGGGTGTAATTCCCGCGTTCAATCCTACCAAATTAGGCGCTTATAATCGCGTTCGAATTCATTAAATTTGAACTCTTTATCGGGCGCTTAATTTGTTGTTTAATTTGGTAGGGAATTAGGACTTTTCTATTCTTTGGCGGCTCCGGCGGCGGCTCTCGCGGCAACTATCGTGACAGCAACTCTTGCGATAGGTCTTTTGTGTAGAGGTTAACCGTAAGCCGAAAGTTGGCCTTTTAATTCTTAGTAAGAAAAGCCTTTGCTTAAGGGTGTTTAACTTTTCTATTCTTTAGCGGCGGCTCTTAAGGGTGTTTTCAGGGTTTTCCACGTTCTCTTTATAGTAGAGTTGTTAGGTTATCAGGGGGGTTCTCGTGGTTTTCATCATAAGCCGGGGTATTCTTATAAATTTTATTAAGTTCGGCGTCTTCTTGCCCTTAGCTGTTTAGGCTATAGCCTTGCCCTCCTTAGGAAGTCGAGGATATTCCCGTAGCTTTGTCATCTCAAGCCGGGTCTTCTTCGTAATAAAGTTCGGGAGGAGTCTTGTGAACAATTTCGCCAATTTTGATATCTTCTTGCCCTTGGCTTTTTAGGCCGTGGCCTTGCCCTCCTTGGGAAATTAAGGTCATTCCCGTAGCTTTATCATCTCAAGCCGGGTCTTCCTTATAACAAAGCCTCTTAAGAGTATTAAGGGCTTTTCGATCACTATCAGAAATTATTCCAGTTAGGTTTTATAGTTTTAAGATATTAATGAGGTCTTCGGAGGCATTTAATCTTAATCCTCTAGCTGTCTTAACACCATCATTATTAAGGTAATCATAAAGGGTATACCTAAGGTTGGTATTGCTTTTGTTAAACGCATTCTTGGTCTAATTCTTATAATCTTATTAGAAGTTAATAAGGAGATTATGACCTGTTCCTTTATTAAGAATATAGTAGTTAATCGTATATGTAATACGGTTATTAATCTGTTGCTTAGTAGCTGTATTAACATTAATATTATTAACTAACTTAGTCTAATTCTAGAATAGAATTAGATAGTGCTTATAAAGTTTTTAGGGAAGAGTGCTCTTTAGAAGTTCTCTTCTGTGGATATCTTTTTAGAGTTGTTCATTAAAATTATCTATTTTTCCTTAGCTTAAAGATATTTTAGTGTTTTAGGCTTCGTGTTTAGTACTAATTAAAGTAGTTAGCGTTGGTTAATTCTCTGTAAATAACGGTGAAGATCTGGTTTTAATTATAGACGAGTAATAGTTAACAATAAGGGAGAAGATCTATAAGAAATAAGTCTTCTTATAATTGTAGACGATTTAACAGTCGACGATTAAAGAAATAATCCTTTGGTTAGTATAACGTTAGAATTTCTTACAGTTATATAAGTAAAAGCATTTAGATGAGTCTCTTCTAAGTATAACCTAGTAAATCTGTGGTTATTAGCAACCACTAATCAGTATTAGTAACGCTTAGGTTATAAGTATGCTGCAGCATAAATATAAGGGGGGGGGGTTAATAATTAATTCATCTATTTCTTTAAAAGAGGGGAAGAAGCAGGCTATAATACAGAGGTGTAGTGTTGTAGCCACGTTACAGCCCTTAGGTTATATGACCTATAATCCAGCTAATTAGGGTGCGTGCATTCTGTATACAACCCATAATTCCTAGTTAATGCAGCGTATCCCTTCCATTATCCATACGAGCGATTCCGACAGTTAGAATTGCTCATCTGGATAATAGAACGGATACATAATAATAACTAGGAATTGGTTTAAAATTATATATATAATATATATACCCTAATTAGCTAAATTCCTTATTATATAAACTAGGATAGTACTATAGCTATAACACTATACTTTTATATTATCCCCTTTTCCCCCCTTTTTTAAAAGATATAAATAATTAGACCTTTATTACTTTTCTTTTATTATTACTATAATATATTATATCTTATTATTAGGGGAGTCGCGAGACAAAAGCGTAAGGGTACAGAGACCTACTAAGGCAAGCCACTGTCAGATTATAGGGATGATGATAGTTATATTATCTATCTAGTAGTGACTCAGTGGGTTAACTTATATAGTTAGTAGGACTCACCAGTTACCTAACAGTGCCGCCAACTAATATTAGTTGTTGGTAACTCGCAGGTTACAAGTATGCTGCAGCATAAATGTAAGAGGGGGGGTAAAGTCTAGTAATCTATTTATATATATTTTAAGAGAAAGAAGCAGGCTATAATGTAAAGGTATGGTGTTATAGCCATAGTACAGCCCTAGGTTATATAACCTATAATCTAGCTAATTAGGGTATGTGTATTTTATATATAACCTATAATTCCTAGTTAATGTAGTATATCTCTTTTATCCTTTATATAAGTAATTCTAACACTTATAAATTCTCTTTTTATTAAAGAAGAGAAATTGCTTTAAAAAATGCATAAAACGCCCTAATAATCAGATATTAATAAACTAGTAATAAAGCAAAAAACATCCTTTAAATAAATAACTTTTATTAGTTTAGGTTAAATAGTTATAGGGCTAAAGAGTGTAATTCCTGTGTTTAATCCTACTAAATTAGGCGCTTATAATCACGTTTAAATTTATTAAATTTAAACTCTTTACTAGGCGCTTAATTTGCTGTTAAATTTAGTGAGGAATTAGGACTTTCTTATTCTTTAGCGGCTCTAGCAGCGGCTCTTATAGCAGCTCTTATAGTAGGTCTTTTAACCTATTCTTTTATACGGATTTAGACTTTATTTTCTGTTATAAAGGTCTTAAGAGCTTTATTTAGTAAAGCTTTTATTATTATATTTATAGGATTATTATTACTATTAATCTATTGTATTTTAGCTACTTTCCTTCTTTTATATAACTGCTATAAAGCTATAATATTAATTATTAGCTTCTTTTTCTTTATTATACCTAGCTTAATAATATATTTATATAATAAGAAAGTGTTAGTACATATTATTATCAGGATTTTTAGCTTATTTAATTAGTTAGTAATAATATTTAGAGTAGTGTTTATTACATAGGTAATATTAATACCTTAAACTATTTTATATAGCTTAAAAGCTAAAGCACTTCTTATAACTCTTTTAGACTTAGTTAAACTATATATTATAATATTTCCTCTAAAGGTAAATTTAAAGGTATTATTATTCTTCTTTTTATTACCTAGGATAATTACATAGCCTAGTTAAGAACTAAGGACTTTATTATTTATAAAAGAACTATTAATAAAGATATAAAGGGCAGTGTTTTTTAGTAAGAGAGATATATATTAAAGTTTATAGTCTTAATTATTAATGATGGTTTCACAGGGTGCGATATGCTGCAGCAATAATGCAAGGGGGGTAACAAAGGTTTAATTTCTATTCTGGTTATAATTCTCTAAAGGGAAAAGAGGGGGATAATATAGAAGTGTAGTACTATAGCCACAGTACTACCCTAGGTTACATAACATAATAATCTAGCTAATTAGGGTACGCATATTATGCATATAACTTACAATTCCTGGTTACTATTATATATCCCTTCTATTCTCTAAACAAGCAATTCTAATACTTGCAAACTCTCTCTTTATTAAAAAAGAGAAATCGCTTTAAAACACATAAAAAAATCCGTAAAAATCAACAAATAAGCAAAAATTAATAACGCTGTAATATATAAGAAATATTACCTAAATAAATAACTTTTCCCTAGTCTAGAGCATCCTTAAAGTCCCTTAATTAATTATATTTAGATTTATTAATTTTAAATTCTTTATTATGTAATTAATTCCTCCTAAGCAGCTTTAGCTTTAGCTTTAACGCTTAACACCGGTCTCTTTACCTAACCTTCCACTTGGATTTAGGCCTTATTCTTAGTTATAAAGGTCTTAAGACTTCTATTTAGGGAGGCTTTTATTATTGCATTAGCAAGGTTATTATAGCTATTAATCTATTAGATTTCTGTGATTTCCTTTTGCTTATATAACTATTATAGCACTATAATATTAATTATAAGCCTTTTCTCCTTTATAGTGCCTAATTTAATAATATACTTATATAATAAGAAAGAGTTAGTGTATATTATAATTAGGATATTTAGCTTATTTAATTAATTAGTAATAATGCTTAACGTTATACTTATTATATAAGTAATATTAACTCCTTGGACTATTTTGTATAGTTCTAATACTAAGGCGCTTCTTATAACTCTTTTAGATTTTATAGAGCTATAGGTTATAATATTGCCTATAAGCATAAATTCAGAGGCATTAACGTTCTCTTTTTTATTGCTAAGAATAATTACATAGCTAAGCTGTAAGCTAAGGTCTTTATTATTTATAAAGGAGCTATTAATAAAAACATAAAGAAAGGCATTTTCTAGTAAGAGAGGCATATAATAAAGTCCGTGGTTTTAATTATTAATTTGCTACCTAAGCCTTTTATTAAGCTTTGTTATATTATTAGGTTCTGGTTATTAACTTTAGGCAGTAACAGAAAGATTATAGGAGGCTTTAGGTTGGCAGATAAGAGTAATATATATACCTTAAGCCCTCTGCTTAATATATTAAGCTTGATTATTTTAGTTAACTTCTAACAGCTTCTTTTTTTATGCCTTTTATTATAGGAAGAAGGTGCTATTATTAGCTTTGCTTAGAATATAACTATTAAACATTAACAGTGTTAATTTCTCTAGGCATTGCTTTAGCTTTACAAGAAATCTGGCATTTTTTAACTTAACCTCTTTATAATTAAAGAATTTAGCGTTGCTAAGGCCTAACGTGTTATTAGTCTGTATTCTAATAAGTTTAAAATAAGAGCTTTCCTATAAAGAAATAAAAAGGCATAGGTTACATATAGAAGTCATTATCTGGAGTTTTTAATAATAATAATTAAAATATGTTAACCACTAATATATGCCTGCTTCTGCGATTTTATAAAGCGGCTTTATTATAACCATTATAACATCTAGTAAGTAAAGGTATGCAATTTGTACTAAAAGCTTTATAAGAATTATATAATTAAGCTTTATCTGTAACTATATGTATGCTTAGGTAATATCCCTTAACTAAGCCATAATGCCTTCTCTTTTTAATAATAGAGCAAGAGTAATAATAAGCCTCTAACTAGCTCTTTAAATCGTTAGGGACTGTATAAGAATAACCTCTTTTCTATAGTTACTATATCCTTAAATAATATATTATGATTTTTTATATAGGGAATTAATTGCTTTACCCTTAATCTTATATACTATTTATAAACTAAAGAGTCTCTTGCTTTTATGCTTTTAAGGGTTAAATTAAATAAATTTAAACATATTTCTTGCTAGCAGAGCATTAATTTCAGCCTTGTTAGAGAGTTTAAATGGTTCTCTAGGCGTGGTTATCTTTCCTTATATATAAAGGTTAATTATAAGTTAAAAATTAGCCTTTTCTTTCTTTATAAGGAAAGCTTTTAGTTAAGGGTATTTCTAAGGTCTTCTACAGCCTCTTTATAGTGGATTTATAGGGTTGTTAGGGGGAGTCTTATAAACAATTTTATTAAGGGAAGTCTTGTAAATAATTTTATTAATCTTAGCGTTTTCCTAGCCTAGGTTGTTTAGGCTTAGGCCTTGCCCTTCTTAGGAAGTTAAAGCTATTCCCATAGCTTCCTTATTTTAAGATTAGTTATCCTTATAAGAAGTATTTACTTCCAGTAAAGTAATATATAGTTTAATAACCATAGATTAAAACTTTATAAGGCTATAAGGCATCTTAATAATATAAGTCTCTCCTTTTATTAAAAGAAGCTTATATAGGCTAGTCTATCTACCTTCTTTATAATAAACTTATACATTAGAGTTTAAGGGAAGATTATATATTAGCAGGGTTATTAAGCTATTTTAAGTATTAAGGGCATTATTAACTTAGTGCCTTATAAGACTATGTCTTACTTTATCTATTACTTTCTAAAGTATCTTAGCTCTTTAGGTAACTATAAAGCTTAAAGGGGAATTATTTATTATCCTTAAATAGGTTCTAAAGACTAAGAGGGTAGGGATAAGGCTATTTAGGCTAGCAGAGTTATTAACTGCTTTAACAGCCATTTAAAGCATCTGCTTTTTTAAGAGAAGACTGTAAGCTTTAGTCTTAATAATATTATATGCTCTTTAAAGAGGGGCATAATATTGTTTAAGTTTTCTAATACTATTATATGCCTTAACAGGGACTTTATTAATATTAATTAATAATAGTTAAGCTAAATACCTAAATTCACTAAAAGTAAAGTTTCTTTTAGCATTATAGACTATCTAGTCTAGGGGTTTAAGATATATATTAATCCAACATTTCTTAAGGGTGTTCTAGATATCTTAAGCTTTTTATTATTAAGGTCTAAGAAAGCAAGCAGCTTAAATTAAAGTTACTAAGTTAATAACATAAAGAATAGGCTTCTTATTAATTTATATCATATTAATAAGAACCTTATAACTAAATTTAAGATCGTCCTTAAGGGTAAACTTAAATCTACTAGGGGCCTTAGTGTTTATTTAGCATTAGTAACAGGCATATGTGATTTTTCCTATATTAGCTCTGTTAAAATCTTTACTAGCTTTAGCAAGAAGGTTGTGTAGTTAGTTAATTAAAGGGTAGCTAAATTAATAATAAAGTCAATAAATTTCTACTTTTAAGAGCATAAAGATAGCAGGTTCTTAGGAACTAATTATTTACTAAGGATATCCTTATTTTTAAATAATAGGTACTTTCTTTTCTCTTTAGATAAGAAGGTTCTTAAGATTATTAAGCTTAACACTTATTTTATTTATATCTATAATAAAATATAGGAAAAGCATAGTACTATTAAGAATATAAAAAGAAATCATACTAAAGATTATAAAAAGCTCTAAAATGCTATTTAATGTTATGCTTTTAGCACTAAAGTTAATAGTTCTTTAGTTAGAAGAAGGCTTAATTATAAGGTCTGTTATAAGACATATTAAGGCTTTAACTTAACCTTAGCTAGTAGTTAAAATTCTAGCTGCTTTAGTATTTAGAAGGATACTATAAAATATTTCTACAGTATATTATAAATCCACAAGAAATACCTGCTATTATATGGTTTTATTAGTATTGCGGTCGTAAGGGTCTTTAATAAATAACGCGTGTTTAAAGGCGTTATCTTACAGGAAATTTACGGTTAAGGCAGAAAAAAGAGGGGGATTAGGTGCTTATATAAAGAAATTTATAAATATAAGGGTTTTTTATGCTTCTCTATTACTTTATGCTTTTTCTTCTTTAGAGGTAATAAATACTGCGTTCTAGGCAGCTTTTTTGTATTTATCCTTATTATTACTATCCAGAGGTAATAACTCTTTATCTTTACCTTTAAATGCTTATAAGAATGCGTGAAATTAGCATTTAAAAGAAGGGGATTTATGCCTTTAGTTACTCTACTAAGTTTCTTTTGCTTTCTTTTATTTAGAAATAAAATAGTTAGTTAACTAACATCCTTCTTTATAATAAATAAAGTATTTCTTAGATCTAGCTTTATTTTAGGGTTAGAAAGCTTATAAGTATTATTAGTTAGTAAACAAGACTATATTAGTGCTTAGGATAGTGTTTTAAGGTTAATACTTGCTTTCTCTTGTAATCTATTAGCTTGTAAATGATTTTAAAACAGGTTTTATTATATCTTTTGTTATAAGGTAGTAGCGAATATTACTAATTATGCCTTTATAGGTATTAGTTCGGACATAGGTTATTTAGTTAAATTTAGGGCTATCTTAAACGGATATTTTTAGTTAGCGCCTAAGAATTATATCTTTCTTAGAGGGGGGGTAAAGACTATTAAATAGGTCTAAGAGCTATTAAATTATTAATTCTAAACATTTAAGTTTAGTCTTTATTAGATTTTTAGCTGTAATACAATAAAACTTTATTTCTTAAAATCATGTTTAGTAAAATTTTTAATTTTCTTTAGTCTTAAAGTTTTCCTTTATCTGTTTAGTTATTATATTAAATAAAACAAGTCTTTTGCTAAATTTCTTAAGGTAATACTTATAGGTATTACCTGTAAGTATTATTAATAGTATAAATAGGTATAACTTAAGTAAAATTCCTTATACTATATAAATATCCTTAAAAATTAGGACTTTAGAATATATAAAGTTAAAAAGTATACTAAAATACTTATTTTCCTTATTATAAACTCTAGTAAGAAAGTTTAAGGCTTTTTAGTCTATATTAGTAATTTCCTTTAATATTATTTATTGTTTTAGGGAAGAGGGGATTGTTATTTTTATTATTATTTCTTTAGTAGGAGGGTTAGGAGGGTTAGAGGGAGGTAAGGTTATTATTAATATTAATGTATTAATGGTATTGTTTCCTATTAGGAGCTTTTTATTAGAAAAAAAGATAAAGTTATCTATATTAACTAAATTAGTAAGTACCTAGTTAATTAGTCTTTATAATCCTTTTTATATATTAATTCCTTAGTTTTAAAGAATATCTTAAAGTACTTATCAGACTTTAAGGGTAATCTTCTTAAAAATATTAGTAGTTTATCCTTTGAAGTTTTCTTGGTATATAAATAAAAACCTAGTACCTTTCTAGTTATTAGACTTATACTAGTTAATATAGTAGGTAAATTTATTATAAAGTTCGGAAGTTATAGCTTTTTTAGGGTTAATTTATTTATTAGCTTTGGCTTATTTTTCTGTAAAGTAGTTAGAATACTTTTAGAGTTTTATAAGAAGGGATTCTTAAATAGGTTAGTTAGCTTTAATAGTAGAAGTTAAAGCTATTTTTAGTGTTTTCTCTATAATAGACGGGAAAGAAGATACTTTAATTATAGACTAGTAGTAAATTAACAATAAGGGGTAAATTCTATAAAGAAACTTCTTAATAATTATAAATAAGTAGTAAAAGTTAATAATAATAGAAAAAGTTGCTTTTAGGTAGTATAAACAATGAATTCTATATAATTAAATGAATAAGTGTGTTATATTAGAAGTTTATCTCTTTTATTAATTTCTAGCCAATCTGTGGTTATAATAACTACTAATTAGTAATGGTTTCATATGGTGCGATATACTGTAGTAATAATATAAAGGGGGTAACAAAGGTCTGATTTCTATTCTAGTTGTAATTCTCTAAAGGGAAAACAGGGGGATAATGCAAAAGTGTGGTATTATAGCTATAGTACTGCCCTAGGTAACATAACATAGTAATCCAGCTAATTAGGGCATGTGCATTGTATGTATAACCCACAATTCCCGGTTACTATTGTGTATCCCTTCCATCCTCCAGACGAGCGATTCCAACAATTAATTTACTATTAAAGCCTTTTATTAAGCCTTAAAATATTATTAAATTCTAGTTATTAAACTTAGGTAGTAATAGAAAGATTATAAGATACTTTAGGTTAATATATAAGAGTAATATATGCTCCTTAGGCTTATTATTTAATATATCTCGCTTAGTTAGTTAGATTATTAACTTAAAATAGCTTCTTTCCTTAGGCTTTTTATTATAAAAAGAAGGTATTATTATTAACTTTGCTTAAAATATAGCTATTAAACATTAGTAGTGTTAAAATTATTAACTTCTCTTTTAGCTTTATAAGAAATTTAGCATTTTTTAATTTAACCTCTTTATAATTAAAGAATTTAGCATTACTAAGTCCTAAGGTGTTATTAGTTTGTATTTTAATAATTCTAAAGCAGGTATTTTTACTAGAAGAAATAAGGAGGTAAGGGTTATATATAAAGGTTATTATTAGCGCAGCAAACCATAGCCTTAGTGGAATAAAAGGGTAAAGAATGCAATAGCAGAGGCAAGACGTGCTAATAGGCAGTAATAGTAATAACGGACATAGGAATTATAGCAGGCCTTAATAAAAGCTATAGAAAAATAAGATTATATAATCTTAAAGGAGAAGAAAAGTAGTTAGTAATAGGTAGTTAGTAAGTTATTTAGGTTTAAAGGGAGCCTTTAAACCCTAGAGTGCTAGGCCTAGCTATAAAGTAGACTTTCTCCTAAGATATAACAGGTCCTACTACTAACTCAGCTAGGAGATAATAGTAGGGAGGAGATAGTAAAGGTTATATATAAGGGTAAGGTAAAGGCATTTATAGAGAGGTTCTTTCCTTTATTTATAGCTAGGGCTTTAGATTTAAAGATAAAGGTAGAGATAAGATATTATAGTAATAATTAAGTAGTTCCTATGTTTATAAAGGAGGAAATTAAAGAAGTTATAAAAAATATAGTAAGTTAAAAAGCCTTAAGGTCAGACAAGCTGCTAATAGGTTTCCTTAAGCTATATAAAGCAGCCCTAATATTATGTTTAACATGCCTTATAAATGCATGCTATAGTTTAAAACACTATTTAGCCTCTTTTTAGTAAGTAAAGGTAGTAGTTTTATATAAACCTAGGAAACCCCTAAGGAGTTGGGTAGACTAGGGGGGTAGAGGCTAATATTACTATTAAACATAATAAGAAAAGTAATTAAGAGAGCTATTATAAGGATAATTACTACTATAGTAAAGGAAGGCTATATACTACTAGACATATAAATAAGCAACAGGGCTGGCAGGTTAATAAAGGTAATATTAAGTATATTAAAAGAGGTTATAAGAATAGTATAATATTACTAGGGAATAGTATTATTACTATAGCTAAATATTACTAAAGCATTTAATACTATTAGCTATAAATAATTAATCTACACTATAAAGAAGTTAGAATTATTAGGGTAAATGGCCAAATAGGCACAGGGTTTTACATTAAAAAGAAGAGTATAATTAGCGTTTAATAGATATATTACTAAGGAAATCTAAGTTACTGCAGGGGTTCTATAAGGGTCGCTGGCGTTTCCTATTCTCTTTCTGCTTTATATTATACTACTATATTAAAAACTAGCAGCAGCAGAATTAATATTAATATTAGGGTTCTTAAATAATATAAACATTATAGTATATAAAAAAACAGTAAAAGAGATAAAAGTATAACTAGAAAAAGCCTAGAGAATATATAAAGAGTGGTTAAAGGAGTATAAGCTAAGGTTTAACCTAGGGAAGAGTAAGCTAATATACTTTATAAGGAAGAGGCAGGCAATTATAATAATAATCCAACTTAGAGGAATAACAATATAACTAATATAATTAGCGCGATTTTTAGGGGTTTAGATTTACTAGAAGCTTTATTAGTTAACCTATATAAAAAAGGTAAATACTAAATTATTACAGCAGAAGTTAGTACTTATAGTACTAGCTGTATCTATATAGGGATACTAACTAGAGTATATAAGATCCCTTTATATATAGGTAATAAGAAGCATAATAGCCTATAAAGCTAGGATATACTATACCTATAGTAAGTTAAAAGGGGTAGCATAGGGGGTAATAAAGGTATTTATAAGGGAATAAAATAAATACTTAAGGCGGGTTATAAGGGCGTATAAGACAACACTAGTAACACTCTTAAAGACAGAAGCAGTAGTATTGCTAGTAAATCTATACCTTAATTACATTAAGTAATAATTCTACTAAAGACTTAAGGATAGTAGTATAGGTAAGAAGATATAACAGGCATATAATTTAATAGCATTATAGCTATAACGCTAAGGAAGAGGCCGCTAATATAATTACTATAAGGCGTTTCTTAATGCCCCCCCCTCCCTTCCTAGCAGCCTTATAGCCAGATAGGAATTAAAAAGGGAGTGGGAAAAATAGTAGATATAGCAGAGATATATGGCCTAGGTAAGAAGAGAATAGGTAAAAGTAATAGTAGGAAATAAGGAACCTAACTTTAAGAGTATAAAAAAGATAGTAAGGCTTTATAATAACCTACTAAAGCATAAATCTATAGCCTTAGTACAGCTTTAAACGAAAAAAATAAGGCTAAATGCCTTCCTTTATAGTAAAGAGGTGCCTAAGGTAACATTACTAATATATTAATACTAGGGAGGAAATAAGAATATCTACTACCTTATCCTATTATGCCTAGAATATAACCATTTAAGGCTAATCCTAGCAGTGCCTGTAATAAGAGACCTGCAGGAACTTAAAGTAGCGCTTAATAACAAGAAGCTAGCACTAAATATTATAAAGTGAGTGCTCTTAAATAGATAACTTTAGTAGTATAGGTTAGCAGAGGAGCTTTGTAAGGCATAGTAAATATGCAATATTAAGGCTAAGAAAGGGACTAAAGGTAATAAAAATAACAGAATAAAGGAGGAAGAGCCGGATTAAAAAGGGAGGTGCTTATAGGGGGTTTTTACTAATATACTAACCTTTTATATAAAGCATAACCACACTTTTGTTATTATCTGTAGTTCCGGGGAAACTAGCAGATATCTTATACTAATAGTTAAAAATAATAAAGACTTTATATTAAAGGCTTAGCGGGAGCTATATAGAAGAATATAGGGTCTCCCCCCCCTATCTTAGGATTTTTCCTATATTAAGAAGTTAGTTGATAAACTAGTTAGTGGCTCTAGCTACCTAGCGTACATAAATAATAATAAAGGTTATTATCTATAGCTTTTAATAATAATAATTAAAGTACGTTAACTACTAATATATATTAGCCTTTACTATTCTATATAGCAGCTTAATTATAACTATAATAACATCTAGCAGGTAAAGATATATAATTTATATAGGAAGCTTTATAAGAATTATATGATTTAGCTTTGTTTATAATTAAACATATGCTTAGGTAATATCTCTAAGCTAAACCATAATACCTTCCTTTTTTAATAAGAGAGCAAGGGTAATAATAAGCCTTTAACTAGCTCTTTAAATTATTAGGGACTATATAAGAATAACCTCTTTTCCTTAGTTACTATAGCCTTAGATAACATATTATGAATTTTAATATAAAAAGTTAGTTATCTTACCTTTAATTTCTCTTACTATTTATAAGCTAAAGAGTCTTTTGTCTTTATGCCTTTATGGGTTAAATTTTGTAAATTTAAACATGTTTTTAGCTAGTAAAGCATTAATTTTAGCTTTATTAGAAAGTTTAAAAGGTTCTCTAGGTGTATTAATTTTTTCTTATATATAAAAGTTAATTATAAGCTAAAAGTTAGCCTTTTCTTTCTTAGTAAGAAAAGCCTTTGCTTAAGAGTGTTTCTAGGGTCTTTCACGTCCTCTTTATAGCAGGGTTATTACTTTATTAGTTAGGGTTATAAGGTTATTAAGGGAATTCTTATGATTTTCATCTTAAGCTAGGGGATTCTTATAAATTTTGTTAAGTTTAGCATCTTCTTACCCTGAGTTGTTTAGGCCATAGCCTTACCCTTCTTAGGAAATTAAGGGTTTATTATCTTAAACCAGGTCTTTTTTATAAGAAGATTCTACCTTTAATAAGGTTATATATAGTTTAAAAACTATAGACTAAAATTTTATAGGGCTATAAGGTATCTTAATAATATAAGTCTTTCCTTTTATTAAGAAAAGCTTATAAGGGCTAGTTTATTTACCTTTATTATAATAAACTTATATATTAAAATTTAAGAAGAGAGTGTATATAAGTAGGGTTATTAGGCCGTTATAGGTGTTAAGAGTATTATAAACTTAGCGCCTTATAAGACTATATCTTATATTATTTATTGCTTTTTAAATCATTTTAGCTCTTTAAGTAATAGTAAAACTTAAAGAGGAATTATTTATTAGTCTTAAATAGGTTTTAAAGACTAAGAGGGTAGGGATAAGGCTATTTAGACTAGCAGAGTTGTTAACTACATTAACAGCTATTTAGAGCATTTCCTTTTTTAGGAAAAGACTATTAGCTTTAGTCTTAATAATATTATATGCTTTTTAAAGAAAGGCATAGTATTGCTTAAGTTTTCTAATGCTATTATAAGCCTTAATAGGGACTTTATTAATATTAATTAATAATAGTTAAGCTAAATGCCTGAATTTGCTAAAAGTAAAGTTCCTTTTAGTATTATAAACTATCTAGTCTAGGGGTCTAAGATATATATTAATTTAGTACTTTTTAAGGATATTTTAGATATCTTAAGCTTTTTATTATTAGGGTCTAAGAAAGCAGGCAGCTTAAAATAATATTACTAAATTTATAATATATAGAACTGGCTTCTTATTAATTTATATAATATTAATAAAAACCTTATAGTTAAATTCAAGATTGTCTTTAAAGGTAAACTTAAATCTACTTAAAGCTTTTATATTTATTTAATATTAGTGAAAAGTATACGTGATTTTTCCTATATTAGCCTTATTAAATTCTTTACTAGCCCTGTCAAGAAGGTTATTTAATTAGTTAATTAACAAATAACTAAATCGGTAATAAAGTTAATAAATTTTGGTTTTAAAAAGCATAAAAATAGTAGGTTCTTAAGTACTAACTATTTACTAAGGATATCCTTATTTCCTAATAATAAGTACCTTTTTATTTCCTTAGATTAAAAGATTCTTAAGATTATTAAGTTTAATACTTATTTTATTTATATCTATAATAAAATATAAAAATACTATAGTATTATTAAGCATATAAAAAGTTATTATACTAAAAATTATTAGAAGCCTTAAAATACTAGTTAAAGTCATAGTACTAGCTTTAAAGGTAATAGTTCTTTAGTTAGAAAAATATTTAATTATAAGGTTCTTTATAATCTTTATTAGAGTATTAACTTAGCCTTAGCTAGTAGTTAAAATTTCTAATACTCTTATATTTAGAAGTATACTATAAAATATATCCGCTGTATATCTTATATTTATAAGATATATGTATTATTAAGGTTTTTTATTAGTATTATAGTTATAGGGGTCCTTAAGGAATAAGGCATATTTAAAAGCATTATTCTATAAAAAGTTTATAGTTTATACTAAAAAGAGCAGGAAATTTAGTGCTTATATAAAGAATATTTTAAAGGAAAGAGTATTATAAGCCTCTTTATTATTTAGTTTCTCTTTTTTATTAATAGTAAGGAAAGCGGCATTTTAAGCGGCTTTTTTATGCTTGTCCTTACTACTATTATTAGTAGTAGTAAGGTGGGCTAATTTGCCCTTATAGGCCTGTAGAAATATATGGTGTTGAAAATTACAGGGAATTTTCAGCACTCTAGTGGTTAAGATACAGGTATCTCCTAGGTGGTCAGACGGACCTACTTTTACAGCTAATAAGATTATTTTAGTAGCTATAGGCAAGAACATTAATAACTATTAATAACTAGCATTAACCTTTTATACCTTATTATAAGCTAATAACAGCTGTAAAATGCATAAAAACACAGAAATTTAAAGCTCTTTTAATTGCCTTATAGCTAATAATAAGTGCATAAAAACGTAACTAGCAGGTTAGCAGCTAGCTAGCTATTAAAGCTACTAAAGGTTAAAATCTTAACCTTTAAAGGAAAATTCTACTAATTTAAAATCCAGAAAAGCAGGGTAATAACTTAACTGCTTTTCTTTATAGAAAAGTAGGTTACCCTATAGGTTATACTAATTTGCAAATATCTTAATAACTAGAGGTCTTAGAAAAGTCTTAGGAATACTATTAGAATTAGGGAATTTAAGGCTTTCTTTTTATATAATAAAATTTTTTTAGGTAAAATTTGGAAAATTAAAAAAGTTAAATATAGGATACATTAGCACCTAGTTTATTAAGCTGTAAGCCTATTTTTTTATTTTTATATATAAATAATTTTTATAAAAAAAGAAAAGTAGTATATAAAACCTAGCTAGCAGCTGTAAAGCCTAAAAAAGGTTAGAGGGTATGTAAGGGAGCTATACACACTTTCTTACCAGACCTAACAGCTATTGCTACTACTAAATACTAGAAATTCTATAAAAATTATATATAAATCTAGTATAACTTGCCTTATAAATCCGGTATAAACTTTTAAGATACCTACTATTTTTAATAGGTTATAAGCCCGGAAGTGATCTATAGAGGTTAAAATAACTGATTTTATAGAGGGCAAAATAGCTGCTTTTTAATTAAGCAAAAAACCACTACTTTTTACAAATCCCTTCTAAATTCCTAAAAAAATAGAAGAAGGTCTGCGTTTCTAACTATCTAAAAGCCCAATAAATATAATTTATAGGTAACTTAACTTAATTTACAAAGGGCCACTACCCTATAGTAAAAAACAGTTACTTTATAAGAGTTTATAATAGAAGTTAATAAAGATTACCAGAGGGCTACAAGCTAACAAACCATCTATAATACTAAACTTAAGAGGGTTATATATAGGCAGAGTTCTGATATAATAAATCTAACTGATAATTTAAATAAATTATCTAAAGCTGTTAATAAATTAGTAGCAGGCCAAGGTTAAGGTTAAGGCTAAGGCTAAGGTTAAGATTAAGGTCATATCTAAGGCCAAGGCTAAAGTTCGGATCATAGAAAGAATACTATAACCTCTTCTTTTAATAGTTTTATTACTAAAGAATTTAATAAGAAGGTTTATAGCTTTCCAGAGGGTGCTAAGCTAAAGGGTGCTAAAACTTTTAATTAATAGAAGCAGGCCCTAAGCATCTAATTTAAAGCTTTAGGAATTCCTGATTTTCTTAAGAATTCTAACCTAGCTTTAACGCTCTTAGACTCTAATTAAGCTATAATTCTTATAGTTATAAGAGATAGCTATACTAAAGGTCCCTAAGCTGCTATAGTTTAGTATAAAAACCCCTTAGTTACCTATAAATCCTTAGTTAGGCAGTATTCTTATAGTATAGAGATATAAAGAGGATTATTATATAGCCAATTTTATACCCTAAATTTCTAAAATTTTAAAGGGACATTAAAGGCTTTTAATGCTGCTTTTAATAACTGTTTAGCTAGATTATTTATTTCTAGGGTATAAATTGCCCTTATAAATTAAGTTAATTAGTATTTACAGTCTTTAAAAGGAACTTTTCCTTAGTAGGCTAAAAGGCAGAGATACTTTATAAAAGTAAATAAAGCTCTAAATATTCCTAATAACACTTTAAATCTCTAGTTTCTAATAGCAGATTTATTAGAAAAATAAAGGGATAAAAGCTCTATAGTCTTAAAAGCCTTAAATTATAAAGCATTAAGTTATAAAAATAAGAATTCTTAGGACTTTAAAGGTCCTAAATCTTTTAAAAATAAAGAAAAAGAAGAGTCTTCCCTTAAAAAGTCTTCTAATAAAGGGAATAAGGCAAGACCTAAGAAAGGTTATTAAAAAGGCAAAAAACCTTTTAAGAAGGTAGTAAAAGAAGGATTAAATGGTTCTTTTATGTTAGGCAACTATAATCTCTTTAATAGGGTATATAACCTAGAGGATAATAGTAATAATAGCTCTGAAGCTTTTAATTTAAAAGCCTCTTTAAAATTAGATATAAAAGAGGAAATAACCACTCCTAAGGTTACTTTAAAAGCTATAAATTATAGCTATAGTTATAAAGACATAAGGCATGCTTTACTTTATAATACTAGTTTTATAGTATATTTAATAAATTCTAAAGAGAATTTAAGTAATTATATCCCTTATAAGAAGGGAGAAGCTAAGCCTATTATAACTGCTAGATAGAAAATCTACCTTAAGGGCTATAGTAATACTAAATTCCAGGTGCTTTATTACTTAAAACCTGAAAAATATAGGACCCTTACTCTAAAAGGAGCCCTATATTTCCCTAGGCTACATATTAATATTTATAGCGGTTTAAAATACTATACTTTAGAGGGTTATATTATAAAGAATAGCCTATACCTTGCAGACAGGTCCTGTATTAGTATCTTAAACTATAAGAAATATGGTTTTTTCTTTTAACTTTAGGGCTAGTATATACTTATATTATAGGATAATAATAGTAATAGTAGCTACTACTTTAACTATTTTATTTATTAAGCTAGCCACCCTATAGAGGTTTAAATACCCTTTAAAGAGCCTATTTAGTGCTTTAATACTAAGGATTTTAGGGATTTAAAGGGGGATTCCCCTATAGCTTCTTTTCTTATAAAGCTTATAGTCCTAAGCTAGGTCCCCTAAAGGAAGCCCTCTAGGGGATAGGAATTAAGCTTAAAAGAGCTGTTAGAGCCCCTAGAAGCCTCTAAGGCCTAGTAGGGGGCTAGGGGAGAAGGCCCTATACCTTCCTCTTTATCTTATAAGGATTCATAAATAAATCCTTAGGACCCTTATTAAAAGCTATTAAAATTAGCTGGAATTTAGCATATTTAATTAGGGTATATAGGGCTTGTATTACTAAAGAAAACAGCCCTAACTACTAAAGGAATCCCTGATTTTTCAGAGGTTAAAAATTAGGATTTTAAGTACTTAGCTTATAATTTAGCTAAGATTACTAGAAGACCTAGTAAATAACCTATTCCTAACCCTCTTAAGTCTCTAGATTGTATAAAGGGGGATATCCTAAAAATTAGTCTATTACCTTATAATAAGTAGTTAGTGAGTCTTATTTTAATAAATAGAAAAAGTTACTATAAATGGTACTTTTTAATAGCTAATAAGGAAGGTAATACTGTTTTTACAGTATTAAAGGGATTCTTTAAAGGGCTTAAAAATCAGTATAGCACTTACCCTAAACACTTATATTAAAAATAGTAGGTATCTTGGAAGTTTACGCCGGATCTATAGGGTAAGTTATACTGGATTTTTAATAGAATTTTGTAGAATTTCTAGTGTCTAGCAGTGGCAACAGCTGTCGGGTCTGGTGAGAAAGTGTGTGGCTTTCTCATATACCTACTAACCTTTTTTAGGCCCTATGGCCGCTAGCTGGGCTTTGTATGCTACTTTGCTTTTTCTGTAAAAAATATTTATATATAAAAACAAAAAAATAGACTTACAGCCTAATAAACTAGATGCTAATGTGTTTTACATCTAACTTTTCTAATTTTCTAAATTTTACCTAAAAAAATTTTATTATATAAAAAGAAAGCCCTAAATTCCCTGATTTTAATAGTATTTCTAAGACTTTTCTAAGACCTTTAGTTATTAAGATATCTGTAAATTAATATAACCTATAGGTTAACCTACTTTCCTATAAAGGAAAGCGGTTAAGTCATTGCCCTGCTTTTCTGGATTCTAAATTAGTAGAATTTTCCTCTAAAGGTTAAGATTTTAACCTCTAGTAGCTTTAGTAGCTAGCCAGCTACTAACCTACTAGTCGCGTTTTCGTGTACTTATTATTAGCTGTAGGGCAATTAAAAATGCTTTAAATTTCTATATTTTTATATATTTTACAGCTGTTATTAGCTTATAATAAGGTATAAAAGGTTAATGCCAGCTATTAATAATTGTTAATGTCCTTGCCTGCAGCTGCTAAAATAATCTTATTAGCTATAAAAGTAAGTCTGTCTGACCACCTAGGAGATACCTATATCTTGACCACTAGAGTGCTAAAAATTCCCTGTAATTTTTAACACCCCCTCTAATTAAGTCTTAGGGATTAAAAGGAAGGGTTGTGTAAAACAATTCAATAGAATTCCAAATAATCCAATTATAAAATTCATAGGTACGGATAATATAGCCCTGCTTCGGGGCTATAGGGTAGTCAAAAAAACGCTGTTATTAGCGTATGATTTGCCAAAAAGGGCCTGTTAAAGGCATGGTTTGTTTTTGTAAATTTCTGAATTTTACGTGTGTTTTTGGTAACCTTAAAAAGCCGCTTTTTAATGAGAATATTGCATAACCAGATAGATAATTATAAGGCCCCTAGCCCTATAAGCTCTATAAAAGCCTTATAAATAGGAATATATTTATGTACGCTAGGTAGCTAGAGCCACTAACTAGTTCATCAACTAACTTTTTAATATAGGAAAAACCCTAAGATAGGGGAGAAAACCTATATTCTTCTATATAGCTCCTGCTAAGCCTTTAATATAAAGTCTTTATTATTTTTAACTATTAGTATAAGATATCTGCTAGTTCCCCTGGAACTATAGATAATAACAGAAGTATAGTTATGCTTTATATAAAAGGTTAGTATATTAGTAAAAACCCCCTATAAGCACCTCCCCTTTTAATCCAGCTTTTCCTCCTTTATTTTATTATTACTATTACCTTTATTCTCTTTCTTAGCCTTAATATTATATATTTACTATACCTTATAAAGCTCCTCTGCTAACTTGTACTACTAGAGTTGCTTAGTTAAGAGCACTTACTTTATAATATTTAGTGCTAGCTTCTTATTATTAAGTACTGCCCTAAGTTCCTATAGGTCTCTTATTATAGGCACTACTAGGATCGGCCTTAAATAGTTATGTTCTAAGTATAATAAAATAAGGTAGTAGATATCCTTATCTCCTCCCTAATATTAACATATTAGTAATATTACCTTAGGCACCTATCTGTTATAAAGGAAGGCATTTAGCCTTATCTTTTCCATTTAAAGCTACACTAAGGCTGTAGATTTATACTTTAGCAGGCTATTATAAAGCCTTGCTATCTTTTTTATACTCTTAAAGTTAGGTTCCTTATTTATTACTATTACTTTTGCCTATTCTCTTCTTACCTAAGCCTTATGCCTCTGCTATATCCACTATTTTTCCCACTCCCTCTCTAATTTCTGTCTGGCTATAAGGCTGATAGGGAGGGGGGGGGGGGCATTAGAAAACGCCTTATAGTAATTACGTTAGCAGCCTCTTCCTTAGCATTATAGCTAGAATACTATTAAATTATAGGCCTGTTATATCTTGTTGCCTATGCTACTATCCTTAAGTCTTTAGTAGAATTATTACTTAATATAATTAAGGTATAAATCTACTAGTAGTACTGCTGCTTCTGTCTTTAAGAGTGTTACTAGTATTACCTTATATACCCTTATAACCTGCCTTAAGCATTTATTCTATTCCCTTATAAATGCCTTTACTACCCCCTGTACTACCCCTTTTAACTTACTATAGGTGTGGTATATCCTAGCTCTATAGGCTATTATGCTTTTTATTACCTATATATAAAGGGATATTGCATACTCTAGTTAGCATTCCTATGTAAACACAGCTAGCGCTATAAGTGCTAACTTCTGCTGTAATAATTTAGTATTTACCTTCTTTATATAAGTTAACTAATAAAGCTTCTAGTAAATCTAAACCCCTAGGAATCGCGCTAATTATATCAGTTATATTATTATTCTTTTAAGTCAGATTATTATTATAATTACCTGCCTTTTTCTTATAAAGTGCATTAGCTTGCTCTTCCCTAGGTTAAACCTTAGCCCGTACTCCTTTAACTACTCCTTATATATTCTTTAGGCTCTTTTTAATTATACTTTTATCTTCTTTGCTATTTTTCTATATACTATAATATTTATATTATCTAAGAACCCTAATGTTAATATTAATTCCACTGCCACTAGTCTTTAATATAGTAGCATAATATAAAGCAGAAAGAGAATAAAAGATGCTAGCAACCCTTGTAAAACCCTTACAGTAACTTGGATTTCCTTAGTAATACGTCTATTAAATGCTAATTATGCTCTCCTTTTTAATATAAAGCCCTATGACCATCTGGCTATCTACCCTAGTAGTTCTAACTCCTTTATAGTACGGATTAATCATTTATAGCTAATAGTATTAAACACCCTAGTAATATCTATCTATAGTAATAATGCTATTCCCTAGTAATACTATGCTATTTTTATAACCTCTTTTAGCATACTTAGTACTATCTCTATTAACCTGCTAGCCCTATTACCTATCTATATATTTAGTAGTATATAGCCTTTCTCTGCTATAGTAGTAATCCTCCTTATAATAGCTCTCTTAATTACTTTTCCTATTATATTTAATAGTAATATTAGCCTCCACCCCCCTGGTCTGCCTAACTCCTTAGGGGTTTTCCTAGGTTTGCATAAAACTATTACCTTTACTTATTAGAAGGAGGCCAGATAGTGTTCTAAACCGCAGCATACATTTATAAGGCATATTAAACATAATATTAGGGCTGCTTTATATAGCTTAAGAAAACCCATTAGCAGCTTATCCAGCCCTAGGGCTTTCTAACTTACTATATTCTTTATAACTTTTTTAATTTCCTCCTTTATAAACACAGGAACCACTTAATTATTACTATAATATCTTATCTCTGCCTCTATTTCTAAACCTAAAGCCCTAGCTGTAAATAAAGGAAAGAACCTCTCTGTAAATACCTTTGCCTTACCCTTATATATAACCTCTACTATCTCCTCTCTACTATTATCTCCTAGCTAAGTTAGTAGTAGGACCTATTATATCTTAGGAGGAAGTCCACTCTATAGCTAAGCTTAGTGCTCTAGAGTTTAAAGGCTTCCTTTAGACCTAAATAACTTACTAACTGCCTATTACTAACTACTTCTCTTTTCCTTTAAGATTATATAATCCTGTTTTTCTATAGCTTTTATTAAGGCCTTTTATAATTCCTATGTCTATTATTACTACTACTGCTTATTAGCACGTCTTGCCTCTACTATTATATTCTTTACCCTTTTATTCCACTAAGGCTATAGTTTACTATGCCCTTAAGGTTATTTAGGTGCCACTATATTAGCTATCTCTATAAGTTATTAGGTAAGCTATTATATATAGTTATTAATTTCCTGTTAGTTATATAGCAGGAGCTTTAACCCCTCCTTTCTAAGCCTGTTTAAAGCCTCTGCTATAATAAGGTTCTTATTTACTATCCTTTAACCCCAGACTAACCCTAGGCTGTTACTTAATTCCTTGCTTATTCTAATACTAATAAGCTAAGGTATATGGTCAGATCCGGCGATTTCTACTAGCCTAATAAATTTAATACTAATGTTATAAGTGGTTTATATATAGTTAATAGTGCTATCCCTGCTGCCATGTTCTCTCCTTATTACTTCTCTAAACGGCATAGCTAGGCTGAGTTGCTACTTTGTTATAAATTCTAATATCTTATTATGCCCTTAAGAGGTTTAGCTAAATTTATCCCATAAAGGGTGGTATTAGTTAAAGTCCCCTACAAACACACTCCAGCCCTTTGCCTAGGCATTAGCAAAGTGTTATAAAGGCATCTGCCACTTCCTTTTATAAGCTAGGAAATAAATATTATATACCTTTACTTTATATAGCTTAATACTATACTAATCCTCCCCTCTCCTTATAGTTTAAAGTCCTGTCTTAACCTTTTAATATATATAAATTACTATTCTTCTGCTATATATTACTAATATATAGTGCCCTTAAGATAAATTTGGCAGTATACTGTTATAACCTCCTGGTTTCTAGATAGCTATTACCTTAGGGCTAACATTATGCCCCAACACTAGATATACTAAATTGCTTTTCTTTTATATATTCCAGTATATAACCTTAATTATATACTTTATTATGTGCTTTAGAGCACCCTAGTTAGGCTAGCTCTGGTATTATTTTGCCCTCTAGTTAGTTATAAAAAGGCCAGCATTATGCCTTCCTCTGCCAGTCTCTATTGTCCTAATTATAGCTTATAGGTTTATTTTGCAGAAAGGCCCCTTAATTATATACTTCTTTCTCTTAGCTGCCTCTTTATTAGTCCTCCAGTCTCTTCTCTATAATAACCCTTACCCGTGGTAGCTGTTATAACCTCTAACTAATGGCCGCAGAAGAACAGCGGCCTTATAGTATAAGCCTTCCTTACCTACTGCTATTTATTATTACTTACTAAGCATAGCTTAAACTATACTAAATATACCCCTATATAATTTAGGTATTTCTCCTATACCTTACCTGTTAATATTAGGCAAGTTCTCTCTCCCTTAGGGTGTTTTTTAGCAGCATACCTGCCACATCTTGCTTTCTCCTTATAGTGCCTAGTAATATGCCTAATCTTATAGTAGTTATAATATTTCTTTAGGTAGATTATCTTATTATATAGCTTAGCATTAAAAATCTCTGCTTAGTATACTATTCCCCTATAGCATAGGCGGTTTGCTGCCTTAGTGCCCTTAATACTAACCACTAGTAGTGCTCTTATTACTATTCCCTTTAGCTTTTATACTATTATCTTTACTGTATTTAAACTATTCTCCTTTTTAATATTCTTCCTTATATCCTTAATTATAATATGGTTTATTAATTATATTAGAAATCCCTTAATAATCACACTAAACATCTTCCTATTTACTTCTGCCTTAGGTCTAAAGGCAACTCTTACTTAGGCTATGTTTTCCTTTTATTTCCTCCCTGCTTTAGTAAATATAATAACTATATCTTTACTCTATAGTTAGCATGCTATTATTACCTCCTTTATGCTAATAGCACTATTTACTGCCTTTATAATCTCCCCTAGTAATTTGTTCTTAACTGCCTTATTAATAGTATTTCCCTTTACTATTACTTCCTAGTAATATTAGGCTAGTATTACCATACCCTCTGTTTAGGCTAAAGGGATTGTTATATTCTGCCCTATAGCTTTATAAGCTATAATAATTACTTAAGTCCCCCTAACTGCCGATCTAGTCCTAGGAATAGCCTTTATTACCTTCTTAACTGCCTTTTTAACCGTGGTTTCTACCTTACTATTAACTACTTTTATAATTAAAGCCTATAGGCCTCCTATACTAGTTCTTATTTAGGCTATCTCTTCTCCTATATTTATAGTAATTTACATAATAGTTCTAATAAAAGCTAATACTTTTATTATTTTTACTATTAAAATAACTTTTATTATTAATTCCTTTAGTGATTTTATTTTATTTTTTAGTTTTTCCTATACTATTATTACTCTAGGATTCTCTCCTTAATACTATATTTCTTCCTAAGTAGTACCTTATTTTTTATTAGTTACGGATCTATATAAAAATTTATTAATTATTATGCCTCTTATACTGCTTACTTCCCTTATATAATATGCTATTGCTAGGGGGGGTAATTAATAATAAGGAATCTGATTCCGTGCTTCTTTTCCGTTTTAGGCGTAATACCGCGTCGTATCCGCGGTGTTGGGTCTCTAAAAGAATCCTCCTTAATTTATTGTTTTATAAATAGGAATAGTTAAAGGCTTAGTTAATCTATTAGCTGGCATTTTCTTCGTATCTAGGTACTATATTTTAGCTAATCCAGAGGATATAAGCTGCCGGTTATAGTGGAATTTCAGAAGGGTATGCTTTATATAGCTATAAAGAGCAGGATTATAAGCCGTTTTTATAGCACTTTAGTTATTATAATAAAGTTAAATAGAAGGGTTTAAAGGCATTTTAAGCTCTATAAATATCCCTTCTAGCTACTTTAATTCTTGAAAAGCCTTGCAAATTACATCAGATTTAGCTTCCATAGTTAATAAAGCTATAGTAAAAGCCTTTTTAGACTTTTAGCTTATAAGGCCCCTAGCTAGCTTATAAAGGTATATATAAGTAGATTTAGAAGACCTTTTATTTCCTATAAAATCGCTATTACAAAATCTAAGTAACATATCTAATATACTAGATTTACTAGCTTTTAATAGGGGACCCTTATAAGATATAGCTAGTTTTTAAGTACTAGATAGATATCTAAGCAGGCTTTTAGCTGTATTTAGGTGCACTATATAAGGTGCGGCCAGGGCTGTTAATAGCCACTATAGGGTAAAAGCCACGTCTGGTCTTATAAGTAGCATAAGGTATATTATAGTACCTATTATACTTTGGTATAGCTTTATGTCTTTAGCTATAAAAGGCTTTAAAAGCTGGGGATTTAAGACCCCTAGTTGTATAGGAATTATAACAGGTTTACAGTTTAGAAGACTAAACCTCTCTAGGGCTTCTGAAATATACTAGGATTAGTAAATTTAGATGATTTTATCCCTTTTATTTCAAAGAATTTAAACCCCTAGGAAGAATTCTGCAGGCCCTCTATCTTCTATAGAATAGACCTTATACATCTGCTTTTTAAGCTTCTGGATATAGGGTAGATTAGGCCCTATAAGAAGACAATTATCAACATATATTATAATAAAGGTCTTAAAGTCCTAGTTGTAAAATATAGCTAGGTCTGACACTAGGGGGCTAAATCCAAGGGATTTAAGCACTAAGGTTAGTGCTTGCTACTACTCTCTAGAGCTTTATTCAGACTATATAAGGACTTTCTTAGTATAATTACTTAATTTATAAAAGCCTTATAACCATACTTCTTAGCTATGTTAACTAAGGAGGGGTTAGCCTCTATAAATTTAGTAAATCCCTCTGGAATTTGCATATAAATTAATTCCTTTAGAGTACTATTTAGAAAGGCACTTATAAAATTAACTTATTTAACTTCCCAGTTATGCTAAGTAGCTAGGGCTAGTAAAATCCGATAGCTAGGGGAAATACTAGTTACAGCAAAGGTTTTTATGTAATTTAAACCTTTTATTTATATAAAACCCTTAGATACTAGCCTAGCTTTATACTTTAGAGGATTATTTTCTTTATTCTTCTTAAGCTTTAAAACTAGCCTATTCTTTAGGATTTTTCAACCTCTAAGGACTTAGTTAATACTTATAAAGTTAAAGGTTCCGAACTATAATAGCTATTTAAATTCGCTATATATAGCTTTAAGCTATTTCTTCTTTTATAGACTTTTTAAGGCTTGCTTTCAAGATTTAGGGTCTAGGGTAGGCTGATTGTTTTTTAGCTTCTGTTAGGCATTATAGCAAATCTCTTTTATTAAGAGTGCTATATTAATATCCATCTTATCTGAATTTTCTTTAGAAGGGGCATCTTCTAAGATATCCGGCTTAAGGACTGTAGCTAGCTCTGTTTCTGGCTCTGGCTCTAGGGTAACCATTTGATCCTGAGGTCTAGGGTAATCCTCTTGTGGAAAATCCTTTATAATAAGATCAGAATCATGATTTTGGCTTTCCCCCTTTAAAGAATTATTCCAGTTAGAGGGTTCTGAGATAGAGTCCCCTTTTAAAGCCCCTATAGGATATCTAGGTAGGCCCCTAGATATAGGTCCTATAGGCTCTATAATCTTTAAAAAACTAGTTTTAAATACTAAGTTTTTAGAAGGAATATAAATAAGATAGGTTTTTAAACCTAAGGTTAAGAGCAATCTTCTAGAGATAGTCCTAAAGGCTAGCTTTTAAGCTTTTACCCTTTTTATTATAGAAATTAGGACCTAATAATATAATCCTATAGCTCTAATAGAGCTAAAATTATCCTTTATAGGGTAATTAAATTCCTTAGAAAGTTTCTGAGCTAGTCTCTTAGATTTAGTACTATTTACTATTATATTTATTAAATTAATAATAGCAGAGAGGGTAAAGCACCATAAATAAAGAGGTAAGCCTGCCTACTATAGGATAGCCTGTAATCTGTCTATAATAGTGCGTATAGAACGCTTAGCTAGCTTATTTTGCTTATGGATATAAGGGCTAGAAGTTGTAAATTTAATTCCCTTCTTTACTAGCTAATTTTAGCTGCTAAAATCAACCTTTAATCCCCCGTTAAAGTGGAAGTGATTAGGGTAAGTGCCATACTGGTTTTTAAGCCCTCTAAAAAATCCCTTTAATACTATAAAAACAGTATTACCTTTCTTATTAGCTATTAAAAAGCACTATTTATAGTGACTTTTTCTATCTACTAAAATAAGACTTACTAACTGCTTATTATAAGGTAATAGACTAATTTTTAGGGTATCCCCCTTTATATAATCTAGAGACTTAGGGAGGTTAGGAATAGGTTATTTACTAGGTCTCCTAGTAATCTTAGCTGAATTACAAGCTAAGCACCTAAAATCCTGACTTTTAACCTCTAAAAAATCAGGGATTCCTTTAGTAATTAGGGCTGTTTTCTTTAGTAAATCAAGCCCTATGTGACCTAATTAGATATGCTAAATTTTAGCTAATTTTAATAGCTTTTAATAAGGGTCTTAATGATTTATCTGTAAATCCTTATGGAATAAAAAGGAAGGTATAGGGCCTCCTTTCCTGGCCCCCTACTAGGCCTCGGAGGCTCCTAGGGGCTTTAATAGCTCTTTTAAGCTTAATTCCTGTCCCCTAGGGGGCTTTCTTTAGGGGACCTAGCTTAGGACTATAGGCTCTGTAGGAAGAGGGGCTATAGGGGAATCCCCCTTTAAATCCCTAAAATCCTTAGCATTAGGACCCTAAATAGGCTCTTAAGAGGGTATCTAAACCTCTATAGGGTGGCTAGCTTAATAAATAGAATAGTTAAAGTAGTAGCTATTATTACTATTATTATCCTATAATATAAGTATATGCTGCCTTTAAAGTTAAAAGAAAAAACCATATTTTTTATAGTTTAAGATACTAATATAGGACCTGTCTGCAAGGTATAGGTTATTCTTTATAATATAACCACTTAAAGTATAGTATTTTAAACCACTATAGATATTAATATCTAGCCTAGGGAAATATAGGGCCCCTTTTAAAGTAAGGGTCCTATAATTTTAAGGTTTTAAGTAACAGAGCACCTGGAATTTAGTATTACTATAGCCCTTAGGGTAGATTTTCCCTCTAGTAGTTATGATAGGCTTAGCTTCTCCCATTTTATAAGGGATATAGTTGCTTAAATTCTCTTTAGAATTTACTAAATATACTATAAAACTAGTATTATAAAGTAAAGCATGCCTTATGTCTTTATAACTATAGCTATAATTTATAGCTTCTGAAGTAACCTTAGGAGTGGTTATTTCCTCTTTTGTATCTAATTCTAAAGAGGCTTCTAAACTAGAAGCTTTAGAGCTATTATTACTATTATTCTCTAGGTTATACACCCTATTAGAGAGATTATAGTTGCCTAACATAAAAGAACTATTTAATCCTTCTTCTGCTGCCTTTTTATAGGGTTTTTTGCCTTTCTAGTGACCTTTCTTAGGTGTTGCCTTATTCCCTTTATTAGAGGACTTTTTAAGGGAAGACTCTTTTTTTTCTTTATTTTTAGAAGGTTTAGAACCCTTAGATTCCTAAGAATTCTTATTTTTATAACCTAATGCTCTATAATTTAAGGCTTTTAAGACTATAGAGCTTTTATCCTTTTGTTTTTTTAATAAATCTGCTATTAAGAACTAGAGATTTAAAGTGTTATTAGAGATACTTAGAGCTCTATTTACTCTTATAGAATATATCTGCCTTTTAGCCTACTAAGGAAAAGTCCCTTTTAAAGACTATAAATACTAATTAACTTAATCTATAAGGGCAATTTATACTCTAGAGATAGATAATCTAGCTAAATATTTATTAAAAGCAGCATTAAAAGCCTCTAATGTCCCTTTAAAATTTTAAAAATTTAGGGCATGAAATTAGCTATATAATAACCCCCTTTATATCTCTATACTATAAGAATACTGCCTAACTAAGGATTTATAAGTAGCTAAGGGGTTTTCTTGCTAAACTATGGCAGCTTAGGGACCTTTAGTACAGCTATCTCTTATAATCATAAGAATTATAGCTTAATTAGAGTCTAGGAGAGTTAAAGCTAGGTTGGAATTCTTAAGAAAATTAGGAATTTCTAAAGCTTTAAATTAGATGCTTAGGGCCTGCTTTTATTAATTAAAAATTTTAGTACTCTTTAGCTTAGCACTCTCTGGAAAGCTATAAACCTTCTTATTAAATTCTTTAGTAATAGAACTATTAAAAGAAGAGAGTATAGCATTCTTTCTAGCATCCGAACTTTGGCCTTGGCCTTGGGCATGACCTTGACCTTGACCTTAACCTTGGCCTTAACCTTCGCCTGCTATTAATTTATTAACAGCTTTAGATAATTTATTTAAATTATCATTCAGAGTTATTATATCAGAACTCTGCTTATTTATAACGCTCTTAAGTTTAGCATTATAGCTGGTTTGCCAGCTTGTAGCCCCCTAGTAATCTTTATTAACCTCTATTATAAACTCTTATAAAGCAACTGTTTTTTACTACAGGGTAGTGGCCCTTTATAAAATAAGTCAAGTTGCCTATAAAATTTATTTATAGGGCTTTTAAATAGTTAGAAACGCAGACCTCCTTCTATTTTTTAGGAATTCAGAAGGAATTTGCAAAAGGTAGTAGTTTTTTGCTTAATTAAAAAGCAGCTATTTTACCCTCTATAAAATCAGGTATTTTAACCTCTATAGATCACTTCCGGGCTTATAACCTATTGAAAATAGTAGGTATCTTAGAAGTTTACGCCGGATCTATAGGGCAAGTTATACTGGATTTTTAATAGAATTTTATAGAATTTCTAGTGTCTAGTAATAGCAATAGCTATTAGGTCTAGTAAGGAAGTGTATGGCTTCCTCATATACCCACTAACCTTTTTTAGGCCCTACGGCCACTAGCTAGGCTTTATATGCTACTTTTCTTTTTCTATAAAAATCATTTATATATAAAAACAAAAAAATAAACTTATAGCTTAATAAACTAGGTGCTAATGTGTCTTACATTTAACTTTTCTAATTTTCTAAATTTTACCTAAAAAATTTTTATTATATAAAAAGAAAGCCTTAAATTCTCTAATTCTAATAGTATTTCTAAGACTTTTCTAAGACCTCTAGTTATTAAGATATCTGTAAATTAGTATAACCTATAGGTTAACCTACTTTCTTATAAAGGAAAGCAGTTAAGTTATTGCCCTGCTTTTCCGGATTCTAAATTAGCAGAATTTTCCTTTAAAGGTTAAGATTTTAACCTTTAGTAGCTTTAATAGCTAGCTAGCTGCTAACCTGCTAGTTGCGTTTTTATGCACTTATTATTAGCTATAGGGCAATTGAAAATGCTTTAAATTTCTACATTTTTATGCATTTTACAGCTGTTATTAGCTTATAATAAAGTATAGAAGGTTAATACTAGCTGTTAATAGTTGTTAATATCCTTGCCTGCAGCTGCTAAAATAATCTTATTAGCTGTAAAAGTGGGTCCGTCCGACCACCCAGGAGATACCTGTATCTCAACTACTAGAGTGCTGAAAATTCCCTGCAATTTTCAACAACTTCCACTTTAACAGGGGATTAGAGGTTAATTCTCGCAGTTAGAATTAGCTAGCAAAGAAGGAAATTAAATTTACAACTTTTAGCCCTTATATTATTATTATTATTATTCATGTACGCTAGGTAGTTAGAGCCACTATCTAGTTTATCGACTAACTTCTTAATATAGGAAAAACTCTAAAATAGGGAAGAAAACCTATATTCTTTTATATAGCTCCTGCTAAGCCTTTAATATAAAGTCTTTATTATTTTTAACTATTAGTATAAAATATCTGCCAGTTCCCCCAGAACTGTAGATAATAATAGAAGTGTGGTTATACTTTATATAAAAGGTTAGTATATTAGTAAAAACCCCCTATAAGCACCTCCCCTCTTAATCCAGCTCTTCCTCCTTTATTTTATTATTTCTATTACCTTTAGTCCCTTTCTTAACCTTAATATTACATATCTACTACACCTTACAAAGCTCCTTAGCTAACCTGTACTACTAAAGTTATTTAGTTAATAGCACCTACTTTATAATATTTAGTGCTAGCTTTTTATTATTAAGCGCTGCCCTAAGCTCCTATAGGTCTCTTATTATAAGCATTACTAGGATTAGCCTTAGATAGTTATATTCTAGGCAGAAAAGGATAAAGTAATAAATATTCTTATCTCCTCCCTAGTATTAACATATTAGTAATATTACCTTAGGCACCTGTCTGTTATAAAGAAAGGTATTTAGCCCTATTTTCTTTATTTAAAGCTATACTAAGGCTGTAGATTTATGCTTTAGCAGGCTATTATAAAGCCTTACTATTTTTTTTATGCTTTTGAAGTTAGGTTTCTTATCTACTGCTATTACTTTTACTTATTTTCTTCTTACTTAAGCCTTATGCCTCTACTATATTTACTGTTTTTTCTACTTTCTCTCTAATTCTTATCTAGCTATAAGGCTGCTAGGGAGGGGGGGGAGGGCATTAGAAAACGCCTTATAGTAATTGCGTTGGCAGCCTCTTCCTTAGTATTATAGCTGTAATACTATTAAATTACATGCCTATTATATCTTCTTACCTATACTATTATTCTTAAGTGTTTAGTAAAATTATTACTTAATATAGTTAAGGTATAGGTCTACTAGCAGTACTACTGCTTTTATCTCTAAGAGTGTTACTAGCATTGCCTTATATGCTCTTATAACCCGCCTTAAGTAATTATTCTGTTTACTTATAAATGCCTTTATTACTTCCTATACTACCCCTTCTAACTTACTATAAGTATAGTATATCCTGGCTTTATAGGCTATTATACTTCTTATTACTTATATATAAAGGGATCTTGCATACTTTAGTTAGTATCCCTATATAAATATAGCTAGTACTGTAAGTGCTAACCTCTGCTATAATAACTTAGTATTTACCTTTTCTATATAGGTTAACTAATAAAGCTTTTAATAAATCTAAACCCCTAGGAATTGCACTAATTATGTTAGTTATATTATTATCCTTCTAAGTTAGATTATTATTATAATTGCCTGCCTCTTTCTTATAAAGTATATTAGCTTACTCTTCCCTAGATGAAACCTTAGCTTATACTTCTTTAACTACTCCTTACATATTCTCTAGGCTCTTTTTAGTTATACTTTAGTCTTCTTTACTGTTTTTTTATATACTATAATATTTATATTATTTAAGAACCCTAATGTTAATATTAATTCTGCCGCTACTAGTCTTTAATATAATAGTATAATATAGAGCAGGAAAAGAATAGGAGACGCTAGTAACCCTTACAGAATACCTACTATAACTTGGATTTTCTTAGTAATACACCTGTTAAACACTAATTATACTCTTCTTTCTAATATAAAGCCCTATACCTATCTAGCTATCTACCCTAGCAGTCCTAACTTCTTTATAGTGTAAATCAGCTGTTTATAGCTAATAGTGTTAAACGCCTTAGTAATATCTAGCTATAATAATAATGCTATCCCCTAGTAATACTATACTGTCTTTATAACCTCTTTTAGTATGCTTAGTGCTGTCTTTATTAACCTACTAGCCTTATTACCTATTTATATATCTAGTAGTATATAGCCTTTCTTTATTATAATAGTAATCCTCCTTATAATAGCTCTCTTAATTACTTTTCCTAGTATATTTAATAGTAATATTAGCCTTTACCCCCTTAGTTTACCTAACTTCTTAGGGGATTTCCTAGGTTTATATAAAACTACTACCTTTACTTGCTAAAAGGAGGCCGCATAGTATCCTAAACCATAGTATACATTTATAAGGCGTATTAAACATAATATTAAGGCTGCTTTATATAGCTTAAGGAAACCTACTAGCAGCTTATCTGGCCCTAGGGCTTTTTAACTTACTATATTCTTTATAACTTCTCTAATTTTCTCCTCTATAAACATAGAAACTATCTAATTATTACTATAGTATCTTATTTCTGCCTTTATCTTTAAACCTAAAGCCCTAGCTATAAATAAAGGAAAAAACCTCTCTATAAATACCTTTACCTTACCCTTATATATAACCCTTACTATCTTCTTTTTATTATTATTCTTTAGCTAAGTTAGTAGTAGGACCTACTATATCTTAAGAGAAAGTCCACTCTATAGCTAGGCCTAGCGCTCTAGGGTCTAAAGGCTTTCTTTTAACCTAAATAACTTACTAACTACTTATTACTAACTACTTCTTTTCTTCTTTAAAATAATATAATTTTGTTTTTCTATTACCTCTGTTAAGGCCTGCTATAATTCCTATATCTGTTATTATTACTACTACCTATTAATATATCTTGCCTCTACTATTATATCTTTTACCCTTTTATTCTACTAAGGCTATAGTTTACTATACCCTTAAGGTTATTTAAGTGCTACTATATTAACTATCTCTATAAGCTATTAAGTAAGCTATTATGCATAGTTATTAATTTCCTACTAGTTATAATAGCAGGAGCTTTAATTCCTTCTTTTTAAGTCTGTTTAAAGCCTTTACTATAATAAGGTTCTTATTTACTATTCTTTAACCCTAGACTAACTCTAAGCTATTACTTAATTTCTTATTTATTTTAATACTAATAAGCTAAGGTATATGGTTAGATCTAGCAATTTCTACTAGCCTAATAAATTTAATACTAACGTTATAAGTAGTCTATATATAGTTAATAGTGCTGTCCTTACTACTATATTTTCTCCTTATTACTTCCCTAAATAGTATAGCTAGGCTAAGTTACTACCTTATTATAAATTCTAATATCTCATTATACCTTTAAAAGGTTTAGCTAAATCTGTTCTATAAGGGATAGTATTAGTTAAAGTCCCTTATAAATATACTCTAGCCCTTTGCCTAGGTATTAGTAAAGTATTATAAAGGTATTTACTATTCCCTTTTATAAGCTAGGAAATAAATATTATATACCTCTACTTTATATAGCTTAATACTATATTAATTCTCCTTCCTTCTTATAGTTTAAAGTTCTATCTTAACCCTTTAATATATATGAATTACTATTCTTTTGCTATATATTACTAATATATAGTGCTCTTAAAATAGATTTAGTAGTATACTATTATAACCTCCTAGTTCTTAAATAGCTATTACCTTAGGGCTAATACTATGCCCTAATACTAAATATACTAAATTACTTTTCTTTTATATATTCTAGTATATAACCTTAATTATATACTTTATTATATGCTTTAGAGCACCCTGGTTAGGCTGGCCCTGGTATTGTTTTGCCCTTTAGTTAGTTATAAAAAGGCTAATATTATACCTTTCTCTACCGGTCTCTATAGTCTTAATTATAGCTTATAGGTTTATTTTATAAATAAGCCCCTTAGGTATATACTCCTTTCTTTTAGCTACTTTTTTATTAGTCCCCTAGTCTCTTTTTTATAATAACCCTTACTTATAATAGCTATTATAATCTCTAACTAATAGCTATAGAAAAATAGCAGCCTTATAGTATAAGCCTCCCTAGCCTGCTACTATTTATTATTACTTACTAAATATAGCTAAGACTATACTAGATATACCCCTATATAATTTAGGCATTTTTCCTATATCTTACTTATTAATATTAAGCAAGTCCTTTTTTTCTTAAGGTATTTTCTAGTAGTATACCTACTATATCTTACTTTCTTTTTATAATACCTAGTAATATATTTAATTTTATAATAATTATAATATTGCTTTAGGTGGATTATTTTATTATATAGCTTAGTATTAAAAATCTCTACTTAGTATACTATTTCCCTATAGTATAGGCAGTTTACTAACTTAGTGCCCTTAATACTAACTACTAGTAGTACCCTTATTACTATTTCCTTTAGCTTTTATACTATTATTTTTACTATATTTAAACTATTCTCCTTTTTAATATTCTTCCTTATATTCTTAGTTATAATATAGTTTATTAGTTATATTAAAAATCCCTTAATAATTATACTAAACATCTTCCTATTTACTTTTACCTTAGGTTTAAAGGTAACTCTTACTTAGGCTATATTTTCCTTTTATTTTCTCCTTACTTTAGTAAATATAATAACTATATCTTTACTTTATAGTTAGTATACTGCTATTACCTCCTTTATACTAATAGCACTATTTACTACCTTTATAATCTCCTTTAGTAATTTATTTCTAACTACCTTATTAATAGTGTTTTCTTTTACTATTACTTTCTAGTAATAATAGGCTAGTATTACCATGCTCTTTATTTAGGCTAAAGGGATTATTATATTCTACCCTATAACTCTATAAGCTATAATAATTACTTAAGTCCCTTTAATTACTATTTTAGTTTTAAAAATAGCCTTTATTACCTCCTTAACTGCCTTTTTAACTATAGTTTCTACCTTACTATTAACTACTTTTATAATTAAAGCTTATAAGCCTTTTATACTAGTTCTTATTTAAGCTATCTTTCTGCCTATATTTATAGTAATTTATATAATAAATCTAATAAAAGCCTATACTTTTATTATTTTTATCTTTAAAATAACTTTTATTATTAATTTCTTTAGTAATTTTATTTTATTTTTTAATTTTTCTTATACTATTATTACTCTAGAATTCTCTTTTTAATACTATATTTCTTCCTAAGTAAGACCTTATCTTTTATTAATTATAGATTTATATAAAAATTCTTTAATTATTATACCCCTTATACTACTTACTTTCCTTATATAATATACTATTACTAAAGGGGGTAATTAATAATAAGGAATCCGATTCTATGCTTCTTTTTCGTTTTAGGCATAGTACTGCGTTATATCCGCGGTGTTTTGTTTTTTGTTAAGTTATCCCCTTATATCCATAAGCAAAATAGGCTAGCTAAGCGTTTAATATACACTATTATAGATAAATTACGGGCTACCTTATAGTAGGCAGGCTTACCTCTTTATTTATAATGCTTTACCCTCCCTACTATTGTTAATTTAATAAATATAATAGCAAATAGTACTAAATTTAAGAGCCTAGCTTAGATACTGTTGGGAACGCTCAGGTTACAGGTATGCTGCAGCACAACCGTGGGGGGGGGGTTCAATAATCAATTCATCTATCTCTCTAAAAGAGGGGAAGAAGCAGGCTATAATGCGGAGGTGTAGTGTTGTAGCCATGGTACGGCCCCAGGTTACATGACCTGTGATCCAGCCAATCAAGGTGCGTTCATTCTGTGTGCAACCTATAATTCCTAGTTAATGCAGCGTATCCCTTCTATTATCCATACAAGCGATTCCGATACTCGCAAATTCTCTCTCTGTTGAAGAAGAAGAGGAATCGCTCTAAAAAATGCATAAAACGCCCCAAATAATCAGATATT